>JAWPHD010008741.1:0-111566 GCA_037043455.1 Cyrtodaria siliqua
GGTGGTCCTTATAATACCTGTATATCGGCCTGTGATAGGGCATTTATAGGACGATCCTTATAATACCTGTATATCGGCCGGTGATAGGGCATTTATAGGATGGTCCTTATAATACCTGTATATCGGCCGGTGATAAGGCATTTATAGGACGATCCTTATAATACCTGTATATCGGCCGGTGATAAGGCATTTATAGGATGGTCCTTATAATACCTGTATATCGGCCGGTGATAGGGCATTTTTAGGACGATCCTTATAATACCTGTACATCGGCCGGTGATAGGGCATTTATAGGACGGTCCGGTCCTTATAATACCTGTATATCGGCCTGTGATAGGGCATTTATAGGACGATCCTTATAAAACCTGTATATCGGCCGGTGATAGGGCATTTATAGGATGATCCTTATAATACCTGTATATCGGCCTGTGATAGGGCATTTATAGGACGATCCTTATAATACCTGTATATCGGCCTGTGATAGGGCATTTATAGGACGATCCTTATAAAACCTGTATATCGGCCGGTGATAGGGCATTTATAGGATGATCCTTATAATACCTGTATATCGGCCAGTTATAAGGCATTTATAGGACGATTCTTATAATACCTGTATATCGGTCGGTGATAGGGCATTTATAGGATGATTCTTATAATACCTGTATATTGGCCGGTGATAGGGCATTTATAGAACGATCCTTATAATACCTGTATATCGGCCGGTGATAGGGCATTTATAGGACGATCCTTATAATACCTGTATATCGGCCGGTGATAAGGCATTTATAGGGTGGTCCTTATAATACCTGTATATCGGCCGGTGATAGGGCATTTATAGGACGATCCTTATAATACCTGTATATCGGCCGGTGATAGGGCATTTATAGGATGGTCCTTATAATACCTGTATATCGGCCGGTGATAAGGCATTTATAGGACGATCCTTATAATACTTGTATATCTGCCGGTGATAGGGCATTTATAGGAGGATCCTTATAATACTTGTATATCGGCCGGTGATAGGGCATTTATAGGACGATCCTTATAATACCTGTATATCTGCCGGTGATAGGGCATTTACAGGATGATCCTTATAATACCTGTATATCTGCCGGTGATAGGGCATTTATAGGATGATCCTTATAATACCTGTATATTGGCCGGTGATAAGGCATTTATAGGGTGGTCCTTATAATACCTGTATATCGGCCGGTGATAGGGCATTTATAGGACGATCCTTATAATACCTGTATATCGGCCGGTGATAGGGCATTTATAGGATGGTCCTTATAATACCTGTATATCGGCCGGTGATAAGGCATTTATAGGACGATCCTTATAATACCTGTATATCGGCCGGTGATCAGGCATTTATAGGATGGTCCTTATAATACCTGTATATCGGCCGGTGATAGGGCATTTTTAGGACGATCCTTATAATACCTGTATATCGGCCGATGATAGGGCATTTATAGGACGGTCCGGTCCTTATAATACCTGTATATCGGCCGGTGATAGGGCATAATAGGACGGTCCTTATAATACCTGTATATCGGCCGGTGATAGGGCATTTATAGGACGATCCTTAGAATACCTGTATATCGGCCGGTGATAGGGCATTTATAGGACGGTCCGTTCAGGATAATACCTGTATATCGGCCGGTGATAGGGCATTATAGGATGGTCCTTATAATACCTGTATATCGGCCGGTGATAGGGCATTTATAGGACGATCCTTATAATACCTGTATATCGGCCGGTGATAGTGCATTTATAGGACGGTCCTTATAATACCTTTATATCGGCCGGTGATAGGGCATTTATAGGACGGTCCTTATAATACCTGTATATCGGTCGGTGATAGGGCATTTATAGGACGGTCCTGATAATACCTGTATATCGACCGCCGGTGATAGGGCATTTTAACACCAAAAGGGCATTTATCCAGTGTGAATAGTAGCGACTTTACCAGAAAACGCTGTATCATGGTTCTGGGATCAGCTTTAACTAACATTGTAGGTGTTGGTTGATGGGCTTTTGAGACACACTTCAATTCAGTTGTTATCTATGATAAGACTTAGATAGCCTTATCCGGTATGCAAAAATGTGTTTTCTTGCATACCGGATAAGGCTATCCACGGGGGATGGAAAGTCTTATATTTATTGGTAAAAGATAAAAGTCACGAGCACACCAACATCCGGTATGCAGAAAACATGCAAAACGCTAGTAACTGGCGGCGTCAACTCACAGCATGTCTCTGATATGCAAGAAAAAGAATCTGTCCATGGGTATTCGGTTCAGATAGGGAATTCAATCCCCTCGGCAGAGCCTCGGTTCCGATAAAAACACTTATATCTCGGGTTGGAATTCCCTATCTTCACCTGATACCCATGAAAGATTCTTATAATGTTTCCACTTCCTTGATGTAAGAGATGTGATAACTCATTGTTCAGAACAAATATTAAAAAAAATCATAAAATGTTTTAGGTCGGCCCCTTAAAAATAGGGTCGGACGGCGCCATCGGAAACACAGGTAATTTTTTATTTAGCCTAAGTATTATAGTCTGGATCATCTGCGACGCTTGTTTGTTTTCAAGACAAACGTCTAGAACCATTCTCCAAAAAACGTTTGACTTTTGCCGAGATTCTGGTATTGTTTCTGATTGGCTGAGACAAAAACACCTGCTATCCAAAATCTACAGAAAAAGCAGAGTTACATTTCGTGAAATTATTGTTTTTTTCTGTCGATTTCGATTTGAGGAAGATTCTTCCATATGAAGACAATAAATTTATAATGAACACAGAGAGAAACTTCATCATTATATCGACGAACTAAATGCGGATGGTCAGAAATGCTTCAATAACAAAAAAAATATGGTCACGAGCTTCGGATTTCAAATTTGTTCTTCACAAACCGAATCAAGACGTTTGTATTTAACAATCAAGCGTGGAAGATGATCAAGACTATAGGTATAGCTTTACTGAGTGGAATTGTAGCAAAAAGAAACCCAAATATTAGTGGCTAACCTATTTTCAACAATTCAATGATGATGGCATGATATGCAAAATGAACATTCCCGCGAGCGCAGTGTATCGTTGTATTATGACGCATGCGCATTGCGCCTTGAACACTAAATAAAATAGTGATCGCAATTAATAAAATACAGAATACCTGAGTTTTAATGAACCAAGTTATATAAAATATTGAAAATCTAGTCGAATGAATGAATGGTGTTTTACAGCACGTCGACACATAAATAGGCCATATTGTAGTCGATTTGATTGGATTGAAAAGTAGGTGATACACTTTGGGACCCATCCTCGATTGTCAACGCCCTAGAAATAGGCAGAATGGTTTTATAACTTTCTTAACTGCAGAACTGCCGTTTTGCTGCATAAAAAATAGGTGCATTATATATGTTGGGAACAGTAACAATCGATGTATAGCATTGAACTTAGTGGATTGAACAAGAAGTATCTCTCTCTCTCTCTCTCTCTCTCTCTCTCTCTCTCTCAAATGTTGTGTTTCCTATTGATCATTCTCTCTCTCAATGCATTATTTGCCATTGTAATTATTTAACTCTGCCATATGCATTTGCAATTTCAAGATGTTAACTGGGAAGGGTTTTAAACTAATGTTGGTAGAACTTGCTACCCGAACCATTTGTCAATATAATATTTCTATTGCATATACATGTATGTCGATATTATTGTGTATGTAAAATTATTGGCAATAAAATATGTTTAAATCGATCGAGTACCTCGATCTGATTCTAGCTCTTCTGGATCACCCCCATGTGCAAACATATTGGTTAGTTTCTGTGTAATACTGCCTGTTGTTAATCTCGTCAACATGGTCAAATTAATGATTTTAATATATTTTGAATAATAATCCATGACCACGAGATAGTGTTCGTTTTTCACAAACGTATTTACCGATTTTAATCCATGGGCCATCTGGAAGCTCAGTTGACTGAAGTGGCTCTTTTGGATTTTAAGTTTTTTCTTCCTGACAAAATTTACAGTTTTTGATCCTTGTTAATTATTGCCCTACATACAGTCTGAGATGCCAGCGCTCTGTATTTTGTTATGCATTGGTGACCTTTGTGTAACTTTTCCAGAATAATAAACTGTTGACTTTTTGGAACAACAATTCGTTTTCTGAATAACAACAATCCATCATTTACAACAGAAAGTTCATGGCGCACATTAAAATACATTCTGATTGATGTTGGTAATTGGTTTTCTTTATCTGGCCATCCATTCATTGTTTGTATGTCACTGTCTTCTTGACATTTCATTTCATTAGAGTCAAGAGTCATTTCATGCTATCCTGTCCTCTATATGACAAAGTCAGAGTCATGTCATGCTATCCTGTCCTCTATATGACAAAGTCAGAGTCATGTCATGCTATCCTGTCCTCTATATGACAAAGAACGTGTTACACTTCAATCAGAGGTGGCAAGTTTATGTAAAAACTTTACTAGTGTGTCCCAAGAAAATATTTTTTTTGTTTCTGATGAGTAATGAGTACAAATGTAGTTAACATAATAGCCGATTATATATTTACATGTAATACAATTAGATCCGACACAATAAACATAAAGAAATGATAAAATCATGTGAAGATTGTATATTTGAATGTGCGATATGTGTGTAATATGCTGTTTCAGTTATTCTGGTTATGTAGTTCAACTGTGATTGTATATTTGAATGTGCGATATGTGTGTAATATACTGTTTCAGCTATTCTAGCTATGTAGTTTAACTGTGATTGTATATTTGAATCTGCTATCTGTGTGTAATATGCTGTTTCAGCTATTCTAGTTATGTAGTTCAACTGTGATTGTATGTTTGAATGTGCGATATGTGTGTAATCTGCTGTTTCAATTATTCTGGTTATGTAGTTCAACTGTGATTGTATATTTTAATGTGCGATATGTGTGTAATATGCTGTTTCAATTATTCTGGTTATGTAGTTCAACTGTGATTGTAGATTTGAATGTGCGATATGTGTGTAATATACTGTTTCAGCTATTCTAGTTATGTAGTTTAACTGTTTTTGTATATTTGAATGTGCGATCTGTGTGTAATATACTGTTTCAGCTATTCTAGTTATGTAGTTTAACTGTTTTTGTATATTTGAATGTGCGATCTGTGTGTAATATACTGTTTCAGCTATTCTAGTTATGTAGTTTAACTGTTTTTGTATATTTGAATGTGCGATCTGTGTGTAATATACTGTTTCAGCTATTGTAGTTATGTAGTTTAACTGTGATTGTATATTTAAATGTGCGATATGTGTGTAATCTGCTGTTTCAGTTATTCTGGTTATGTAGTTCAACTGTGATTGTATATTTGAATGTGCGATATGTGTGTAATCTGCTGTTTCAGTTATTCTAGTTATGTAGTTTAACTGTGTTTGTATATTTGAATCTGCGATCTGTGTGTAATATGCTGTTTCAGCTATTCTAGTTATGTAGTTTAACTGTGATTGTATATTTGAATGTGTGATATGTGTGTAATATACTGTTTCAGCTATTGTAGTTATGTAGTTTAACTGTGATTGTATATTTGAATCTGCGATCTGTGTGTAATATACTGTTTCAGCTATTGTAGTTATGTAGTTTAACTGTGATTGTATATTTGAATCTGCGATCTGTGTGTAATATGCTGTTTCAGCTATTCTAGTTATGTAGTTTAACTGTGATTGTATATTTGAATGTGCGATATGTGTTTAATCTGCTGTTTCAGTTATTCTGGTTATGTAGTTTAACTGTGATTGTATATTTGAATGTGCGATATGCGTGTAATATGCTGTTTCAGTTATTCTGGTTATGTAGTTTAACTGTGATTGTATTTTGAATGTGCGATATGTGTGTAATATACTGTTTCAGCTATTCTAGTTATGTAGTTTAACTGTGTTTGTATATTTGAATGTGCGATCTGTGTGTAATATACTGTTTCAGCTATTATAATTATGTAGTTTAACTGTGATTGTATGTTTGAATGTGCGATATGTGTTTACTATACTGTTTCAGCTATTATAGTTATGTAGTTTAACTGTGATTGTATGTTTGAATGTGCGATATGTGTGTAATCTGCTGTTTCAGTTATTATCGTTATGTAGTTTAACTGTGATAGTATATTTGAATGTGCGATATGAGTGTAATATGCTGTTTCAGCAATTCTAGTTATGTAGTTCAACTGTGATTGTATGTTTGAATGTGCGATATGTGTGTAATCTGCTGTTTCAATTATTCTGGTTATGTAGTTCAACTGTGATTGTATATTTCAATGTGCGATATGTGTGTAATATGCTGTTTCAGTTATTCTGGTTATGTAGTTTAACTGTGATTGTATATTTGAATGTGCGATATGTGTGTAATATACTGTTTCAGCTATTCTAGTTATGTAGTTTAACTGTGTTTGTATATTTGAATGTGCGATCTGTGTGTAATACACTGTTTCAGCTATTGTAGTTATGTAGTTTAACTGTGATTGTATATTTAAATGTGCGATATGTGTGTAATATGCTGTTTCAGCTATTCTAGTTATGTATTTTAACTGTGATTGTATATTTGAATGTGCGATCTGTGTGTAATATACTGTTTTAGCTATTCTAGTTATGTAGTTTAACTGTGATTGTATATTTGAATGTGCGATATGTGTGTAATATGCTGTTTCAGCTATTCTGGTTATGTAGTTTAACTGTGTTTGTATATTTGAATGTGCGATCTGTGTGTAATATGCTATTTCAGCTATTCTAGTTATGTAGTTTAACTGTGTTTGTATATTTGAATGTGCGATCTGTGTGTAAAATACTGTTTCAGCTATTGTAGTTATGTAGTTTAACTGTGATTGTATATTTGAATCTGCGATCTGTGTGTAATATGCTGTTTCAGCTATTCTAGTTATGTAGTTTAATTGTGATTTTATATTTGAATGTGCGATATGTGTGTAATCTGCTGTTTCAGTTATTCTGGTTATGTAGTGTAACTGTGATTGTATTTTTGAATGTGCGATATGTGTGTAATATGCTGTTTCAGCTATTCTGGTTATGTAGTTTAACTGTGATTGTATATTTGAATGTGCGATATGTGTGTAATATGCTGTTTCAGCTATTGTAGTTATGTAGTTTAACTGTGATTGTATATTTAAATGTGCGATCTGTGTGTAATATGCTGTTTCAGCTATTCTAGTTATGTATTTTAACTGTGATTGTATATTTGAATGTGCGATCTGTGTGTAATATACTGTTTCAGCTATTCTAGTTATGTAGTTTAACTGTGATTGTATATTTGAATGTGCGATATGTGTGTAATATGCTGTTTCAGATATTCTGGTTATGTAGTTTAACTGTGTTTGTATATTTGAATGTGCGATCTGTGTGTAATATGCTATTTTAGCTATTCTAGTTATGTAGTTTAACTGTGTTTGTATATTTGAATGTGCGATCTGTGTGTAATATACTGTTTCAGCTATTGTAGCTATGTAGTTTAACTGTGATTATATATTTGAATGTGCGATCAGTGTGTAATATGCTGTTTCAGCTATTCTAGTTATGTAGTTTAACTGTGTTTGCATATTTGAATATGCGATCTGTGTGTAATATGCTGTTTCAGTTATTCTAGTTATGTAGTTTAACTGTGTTTGCATATTTGAATGTGCGATCTGTGTGTAATATGCTGTTTCATCTATTCTAGTTATGTAGTTTAACTGTGTCTGCATAATTGAATGTGCGATCTGTGTGTAATATGCTGTTTCAGCTATTCTGGTTATGTAGTTTAACTTTGTTTGTATATTTGAATGTGCGATCTGTGTGTAATATGCTGTTTCAGCTATTCTGGTTATGTAATTTAACTGTGTTTGTATATTTGAAGGTGCGATCTGTGTGTTGTTGTTGTTTCGTGTGTTCCTTTGTTTGTTTTTGCTTTGATTTGTTGTTAATGTGTTTTGTCTCCAGATGTATGAATGTAAGTTCTATTTAATCATAATCACCTATGTAAGTTTGTTAATATGTTCTCTTTGGTGTATTATAAACATTGTGATTTGTATGCCAGCAATGACCCAAAATTGGAAAATAAAATATATTTTATTCAGACTTGTGTTGCTTCGTAGATTAAATTAATCTTGAATCAATCACGGGTATGTTTGAACTGACACTTTCAACATATAAATTCACTTCATCTTCCAGTTTAGTCACTTTTTTAATGGAGCACTAGAGAGTGTATCAGGCACAACCATATCGGACCCTGTGCAATATTCTGCAATGCAATTGAACCTACGTAGTCTCATTAACAAATGCTAGCATCTGATTGGTACATTATCTAGACCTGATTTATTAATCAATGGGATCAATGGTTTGTGATTAGTTATCAATCTGAATTTGTCGAGACCTATCAGATACTGAGAGAATTTCAAAAACAAGACTCAGACACTCCAGATCGATCTGTGCCCATTACTTCTCAGTTTCGCTCATAGTTCTCGAACAAAATGCGATGGGTTTAAGATCAGATCCCTCTTGTACATATATCGCACTACCGATTCCTACTCTTGAGGCATCGGCAGTTACAACGATTGTCTTTTTAGGGTCATAGTATACTAAAGTCGGTGACTTTGTAATCATGTCTTTGACCTTTTCGAATGCTTTTGTCTGGGCCAGCCCCCAGTACCAAGCAAACATCTGATTTCAATAAATCTGTCATAGGTGACATGATAGATAGGTTTTCTATATATCTGCGAAGATAATTTACTAGACCTATGATGCTCTGTAGTTCCGTTTTTGTCTAGCCTTTTGAAAAAATGCAATGTTGGCGGGCTCGACGGCGTCAACATATTGTATTATAGCTTTTTTGTCCTTGGGAGTAGAATGTTGACATTTCATATATAACCTCCAGTCATTGTCCGTCTTAGTGCCAATAGCTTCCACCCACCAACTGACCCTGGGTCCGAGTCAATGTCACTTAAATACATGTACCGTCACGCAAATTTTAATGCAAATGTTGACGGTACATGTATTTAAGTGACATTGACTCCGACCCAGGGACAGTTGGAGGGCTGGAAATTATTGGCATTAGGAAAAACAATGACCAGGAGGTTATATATAAAATTTGAACATTCTACTCCCAAGGAAAGTTACAATGCAATATGTCAGCGTTAAGGTTTTGGTTAAGGCTGTGGTTAAGGTTTGCGTTAAAGTTCTTATAACTGTGTAGTCCTTTAGAGTAGAGTGTTCAAATTTCATATATAACATCACAGGTTATTGATCTTCTTATTACAGTATGTATCGCCCTCCAACTGACCCTGTGTCAAGGTCAGTTGCCTCTTAAATACATGTACCGTCTCCCCAAAAAAGGTGTTAAAGATAACCTTTTTGTTCTTTGGAGCAGAGTATTCAAATTTCATACATAATCTCCTTGTCATTGTCCGTCTTAATGCTAATAACTTCCAGCTCTCCAAGTCAATACCACTTAAATACATGTACTGTCGGAGACAATGCCACTTAAATGCATGTACTGTCGGAGACAATGCCACTTAAATGCATGTCTGTCGGAGACAATGCCACTTAAATACATGTACTGTCGGAGACAATGCCACTTAAATACATGTACTGTCGGAGACAATGCCACTTAAATGCATGTACTGTCGGAGACAATGCCACTTAAATGCATGTACTGTCGGAGACAATGCCACTTAAATACATGTACTGTCGGAGACAATGCCACTTAAATGCATGTACTGTCGGAGACAATGCCACTTAAATGCATGTACTGTCGGAGACAATGCCACTTAAATACATGTACTGTCGGAGACAATGCCACTTAAATACATGTACTTTCGGAGACAATGCCACTTAAATACATGTACTGTCGGAGACAATGCCACTTAAATACATGTACCGTAGGAGACAATGCCACTTAAATGCATGTTCTGTCGGAGACAATGCCACTTAAATGCATGTACTGTCGGAGACAATGCCATTTAAATACATGTACTGTCGGAGACAATGCCACTTAAATGCATGTACTGTCGGAGACAATGCCACTTAAATGCATGTACTGTCGGAGACAATGCCACGTAAATGCATGTACTGTCGGAGACAATGCCACTTAAATGCATGTACTGTCGGAGACAATGCCACTTAAATGCATGTACTGTCGGAGACAATGCCACTTAAATACATGTACTGTCGGAGACAATGCCACTTAAATGCATGTACTGTCGGAGACAATGCCACTTAAATGCATGTACTGTCGGAGACAATGCCACTTAAATGCATGTACTGTCGGAGACAATACCACTTAAATACATGTACTGTCGGAGACAATGCCACTTAAATACATGAGCTGTCTTTAAAAACAGTGTTAAAATGTGCGTTAAATTACTGTTTTGTCCTATAGAATAGAGGGTTCAAATTTCATATCACTGGTCATTGTTCTTATTCCAATAGTTTTCAGCCTCAAACTGACCCTGTGTCAAGGGTATTGGTCTCTTAAATAAATTTACTGTCTCCAAACTATAACATGTGAAATACAGTGTTACATATTTCATATCTAAACTCATTGGACATAATAATTGTTATTTTAATAACTTCCAGCCACTGAAATAACGCTTGACCCTGGGTCAAGCAGTCCAATAGTATTGATTTTTGGATTATGTTTTTTCTCTAAATAAAGGACTACATCACTACTACATTATATGCTCACATGTACATAGAAGAAATAAAGAATTACTATTTATTGAAGTTTAAGAATTAATAACAATTGAGGGCAAAAATGCCAATTCAATCCACTTTCATAGCCTACTTTCATAGCAGAATAGAACGTTACATTAATTATCATATGCACTGACATTTTTCCAGTATGCTTAGATTAAAAAGCAATACAGGTTGACAGGCTGATAACTGAATCAATGATACCCATTTCACTCGACAGACACTGATTATCCTGGTATTAAAATGTAACCACTCGGACTTTTCATCTCTCTATATCCAAAAACGTGTAAATATTCTGGAAATGAATATGTTACTAAACAAATAAAACATATTTCTATTGATTCATTAAAAGAATAAGCGATAATTAATGTCGGAGCACAGTAAGGAACCATATAAATAGTAAGAGAAGGGCATGTTTCCAGTTTCCTGTGTATCCTTCCTCTCTCTCTATACTATTATTATTTTATCTTTTATTACTTTAATACTCACTTGTAGGGCATGTTAACACATAACATGCTTTAGTATATCAGACTGACATGTCTGTTTTAACGTTAACCATATCCTGCTAAGCGGTACTACAACAGCCTTTGTATCCAGTGTAAACCAAGATCAGCCAGCAGTGACCAGGGTTTACACTGTCTGGCTGCTCATCAGTCATTTCCCCAAACAACCCTTTGTATCATAAATGGAATAGTCCAAATTCAAAGAAAGGACAGCTCATTGTGCATTCATAGCAAGATAAGGGTTAAATACAATGTTAATTATATACTTTTGTATTAAATAATTATGGTAAATTGATAATGATGTACAACAGCATAATTATGGTAAATTGATAATTATGTACAACAGCATAATTATGGTAAATTGATAATTATGTACAATAAATTGATAATTATGTACAACAGCATAATTATGGTAAACTGATAATTATGTACAACAGCATAATTATGGTAAATTGATAATTATGTACAACAGCATAATTATGGTAAATTGATAATTATGTACAACAGCCTTGTATTCAAAGTTTGATATACATACTCTACCACCCAGAGAAATAATGATGACAATAATTGAATCAATTATCAGGTGATTTTTTCATTAATACAGGACTGTTGTGTTAACCTAGTTACGGTAGCTGTAACCATCCATTCACAAATTAAAGTTCCTTCTGCAGTATCCATGTGTTTCAATGACACTTGGGTGAGGGGATAATCAATCAGATTAATAATTTTTATTGATGGACAGTGACCCTTTAATACTAATAAGTCATTACTGAATATTTACTCAATACAAAAATTAATAAGACGATTTCAACATTAGTACAATTTTTTATTTTGATTTTTATTTCAATTAAAAAGAGTTTTTGTCTATGCATGCATCTGATGCACTCTCGTTCAGATGCGAAATACACATTATATAACTAGATATTGGAGAGTTTCAAAAACATGGCCAGATTAAAAATGGAAGTAATCAGTGTGTAATTGGTTGTGTCTGAAACTGTTGCCGTGAACGTTAGATACACAGCATGTATTTATTGTTACAGCATGTGACTATTTATTACTGAAATTCAGCACTGCGTATCAATGAATTCTTCACAGTTATAATCGTTAAGTGGGAAACATTCATGCCTTATATAAATGAATACACAGCCCATCACTGGGTCAGTCTCTATTTAGCATCTCTCATTAGTGTTGGGAATCAATCGGAACAACATTATATTTTATAGCAGCTTGATATTAAAGCATATCGCCTACAGTAGATCATGGTGTTGACTTAATTATGAAACCCGAATATACATTTTACCTTTAATTTACATGCTACTGTAAATGTGTTACTTTTTGGGTGATTGCTTTCATAATCAATTTATGCACTTGATAGGCATATATCACTCTGATGAAGCTCACTTGAAACATGTTTGATGGACTTGTCGCTTTAGGCGAGATACAGTGTTGCGCGCAAATCTTGTACTTTTTGGAGGTTCTAATATTGTAACGGCTTCTACTTTCTATCCACTTGGAACTTACACTATGACCAACGTGTTCCAAGGAGCTCTGTCTAAATATACATGTCAACCAAACTGAGCGATTCTCTCTAATACCGAGTCTAAATGTGAATCATGTTCGGACATGTCGTGGCCATATATGATAATATCATCCGTAATTACATCTACGCCTTTGAGTCCTACCAGTAACTCAGTCATTTTCTTTTGAAAGACTTCAGGACGTATTTAAGCCCATAGGTACGGGTCGGTATGCGTATCTACCTTGCGGCGTGATACACGTAGTGAGTCTTGAGCTCGGAGCTCGGACCGTCGAGCGGTATTTGGTAAAACCCATTTGATGCATCCGATTTGGTAAATACCGTCATCCCCGCGAGTTTTGTTGATGTGTCATCAATATTTGGAAGCATATATATAATACTTCTCTTTTAACTGATTCATTCATATTTTTGTAATCCACGGTAATTTTTGCTTCCCCATTGGTTTCTGAACCGGAACCATGGGCGCGCACAAATCTGTAGGCTCTGAGACCTTTTCAATTATGCCATCATTTACCATTCTGTCTAACTCTTTCTCCACTTTTGAAATTAAAGGAAATGGTACACGGCGAGCTGTCGATACGCTATACTGTAACGCGTCTTGCTTTAGATCTATTCTAACAGTAGATCTATTCTAACAGTAGATCTATTCTAACAGTAGATCTATTCTAACAGGATCACAATATATAACGCCTGTACGTCCGAAAATACTACGAGGTATTTCGTCAATTCTTAACCAGTTCCATAGCGCTTGATGCACCTCTACTGAGCAAATTAGTCTGATCTTTGCCTGTGACAACACATATACGGAAAATATATTTCTGATTGTTTTTAAAGGTTTCTGCTATGAAATAACCTTTACAATTGACATTTCTACCCGGGGATTTTAAAATTGAATTGCCTTTCTTTACCGAAGGGTGATTTTTAAGTTGTTTATATGAAAGCTCAGACATGGTTGTGATGTCAGCACCAGTATCAATTTTGAAATAAACATTTGACTTACATATATCTAGATCAATAGTCCAAGGTTTATCTCCCACATTGTCACAGATCATTGAGTCAATGAATTCACAGTGTTCAGTACATTCTTAATCTGAATCCTGAATTTCATGTACAAGCTTTGTTCTGCAACACACGGCAAAGCGATTTTTTGTGGCATGTATTGCAGATTTTTCTAAACGCAGCACATCTGTTGTTTTCACCATGTTGACGATTGCATCGTGTGCATGGCGGTCTCCTTGTCGGTGCATGTTGTCGTCTGGGTGCTGGCTGGCGCTCTGGTGATCTGCGTTTGGATGCTTTTGAAAACGACTTGTTTGTCTCGAACCCCGTAATTCCTCAACACCTGGAGTGGCTGAGGGCGAATGCTGCTGAGGGCAAATGCTGCTCCTTCACTTGTGATTTTACCAGTTCTGATTGTCCCGCCATTGTAACTGCTTGTTCCAATGTTAAGTCCTCTTTTAACTGCATTTTTTCAGAGAGTTCTTTGTCTAATATTCCTATCACTATGGCGTCTCTGATCTGGTCCTATTACCAGAATGTATACCCGTTTTTGCAACGTTAACGGTCAAACATATTTTGTTGGTATGTGTAGACTTCGAACCTATGCGGCAAAGATACTACAATGTTAATACTATGAAAGAGTTATTTGATACTATAGATTTTAGTCTTGTTTTAGATTTCTTGAAAGAAATCAGTCTCTATAAATCATTATAATATGTTCTTACATATATGTACTTGTTTATATACCCGTTGATGGGCATTTATTGATTTACATATATACATAGTTTATATTACTACCATATCATCTTTTATTTTATCTTTATAATCTTTATATATTTACATTAATTTTTAATTACTACTTCATTTCTTCATATTTCATCAGTTTGTAGGCACAATATGACCTATTTATGTATCGACGTGCCGTAAAACACCATTAATTCATTCTGAACTGGTCTTCTTTATTTGTATCAACCTTACAACCGTCGGCTAGTTCACAGAGGTTTCGAATAATCTGTTCACCGGCTTTTTGTCTTCGTTGGTGGAATTTAGCTCGTTCATGAATTGTATTACTCTTGGAATAAAGTGTTCATTAAATTTCCCAATCGCAAGTTCAAAATCTTTTGCGTCATTGGCGTCGAGGTTGAAGGATTTGAATATGTTTTCTGCTCCATTCTCCATTGAATATATGAGACTAGAAACTTGTATTTCTCTATGTTCTCTGGTGAGCTTGGTTGCTTGTTTATATGTGTGAGCCAAAAATTCCGATGGAGGTTGAAATTTTGTGTTATAAGCTTAGTCCAAAATGTTCTATTTCACAAAATTTAACTTGCAGATGTGCCACTCATTTAATTTCTTTATTCCCTTTGGAAAATAAACTCACGCTGCTATTTACTTTTAAATACAGTTTAATATTTCCTTTGAAATATTGTTTAATTATATTTCCTTTGAAATCATGTTAATATTTTATCTTTTGATAAGGTTTCACTTCTGGCACCATATTTTAATAAGCCACACGAAGTTGGACGTTTCTGTATATTTATTTGTACATAACATGGAAGCTGGCATATTACTAAACTGAAGATACTGCATTAATACATACTTACATAAACATATGAAAGTACAATTATTGGCATGTAGAGGCGGAGCTATAAGATACAGAGCTGCTACACCTTAGGTATCATAAAACCAAACATTCACCATGACCTTACATGTAAATACACATAATGTACAATAACTTCGAAGCCATAACACCTACACGCATGAAACCTCATAGGTGAATTGCCCTAGGTGAAAGGAGAAACCCTATTGTTTTTGGGATCTCAATGTCATCCTGACCTTATTCGAAAATAGCTTCGAAACCATAACATCTACACTCACGAAAAGCCATCGTTACATTGCTTTAGGTGAGAGGAGAATCCTATTGTTTTTGGGGTCAGCAGGTCAAAGTCACCATGACATTATTGTAATCGGAACGGAAAAATTGCACATAGATATTTAGGCACTCAGCGGGTTTGAACTCGGAACGATTGCATGTGAAGCGGGCGCTCTACCGATATCACCATAAAAGCTAGCTCTGCGGCGATACAGTAGTAACGCGCTTATAAACCTATCTATTTACATATCCACCTAACTGAGTCCTATTACATACTTCCAACCTTTTTATTTTTTGATATTTAAAACCTTCAAATAGCACACAACAAATAGAGACATCAACATATACAATGATCTAGACATCTGGGCAGAACCTCGTACAATGCCTACCCGGATTCTCCACCAATATAATCGGATCGGAAAAATTACAAATAAATATTTAGGTACTCAGCGGGTTTGAACTCGGAACGATTGCATGTTAAGCAGGCGCTCTACATCACCATACACGCTAACTGTGCGGCGAGACAGTAGTAACGCGCTTATAAACCTATATATGTACATACCCCACAACTGATTCATGTTATACTTATATCGAAATACGTATCCGGATGATAACTTCGAAACTATAACACCTACACTCGTGAAACTTCACAAGTAAATTGCCCTCTGTATAGGAGGAACCCTGTTGTTTTTTTCTTTGTTTTTTTAGAGGGGTGGGGGTGTGAGGCGGAGGGGGTGGTGGGCAGTAGGTCAAAGGCCAAGGCCACTATGACTTTATATGTACATATGCATTTCAGACAATAACTTCGAAATCATACTACCTACTCTCATGAAACTTTATAGGTGCATTACTCTAGGTGAGAGTAGAAATCCTATGGATTTTGGGGTCTGTCGTTCAAAGGTCGAGGTCACCGTGACCTTATATGGAAATATACATTCCAGATGATAGCTTCGAAACCCTAACACGTACATTCATGAAACTTCATGGGTACATTGTCCTAGGTAAAAGGATGACCCATTTTGTTTTTGGGGTCATTAGGTCAAAGGTCAAGTTTCAATCACCTTATATGAAAATATGCAATCTAGATGATAACTTCGAAAACATAACATCCACACTCATGAAAGTTCATAAGTACATTGCCATATGTGAGATGAAGAACCTGTTGTTTTTTATTCAATAGGTCAAATGTCAAGGTCACCATGCTCTTACATGAAAAATCACATTTTTGCTGAATAACTTCATAACATTCTCACTCATGAAACTTCACAAGCGCGCATATTGCCCTTGATAAAAGGAAGAACCTTATTGTTTTGGGCGGTCAGAAGGTTGAAAGACAAGGTCACCGAGCCCTTTTAAATCGTAATACACACAACATGAGTCATTTTTTTGTTAGAAGGTCAAAGGTCAAGGTCATATTGACCTCACACGTAGACATTATTTTAACATCACCATAACAACCCAAAGATACTTTTTGTATAAGCCATAGGCTTTTTTCACAATTGTTGTAAAATAAATAGGATTCACCCTAACTAACATAATAACTTGAAGGAAACGGGCGTATAATGCCACGTTTTCTTTTTTTTAAATATTGTGTTTAATGTTTAAATGCTCTGTGCTCATTTACATTCTAGTAATAACTGAATCACTCAGTCATACTCGTATCAGCTCTAAATCATAACCTATTTAAAACAGTACAGTCAGTTGTTTTCTGAATTCTTTCCCAATCTAGAACCATTTTAAACAAAATAGAAATTGTTTTTTTTTTCCAACTTCCAATTTGTTACATGAAGATTTGTTCGTTTTGGGGCCATACATTGTTTAAAGACATACATTAAGGATACTGTTGTTTTTTCATTCCAAACACTTTATTTCATATTCCTACCATGTGTATTTTCCCAGTTAGAGCTTCATACATGTTTTTTGTTGTTGAATGACACATTTACTGTGAAGCATGCCCACACATGCGTCCTGTCTGAATAGAGATATATGCATCTAGAAGAGCTTAATTTTTCCATTACTTTTACTTGTTCTAAACATTTTAAGTGGACTGTTACCAAAATGGACACTGAAACTGACTTTTCAAAATTGCCATTAAAACATAATAATCCTTATCCCCATGTAATATGTACTCAACAGTGGATCAAATATTCCCTCCACTATTCTATCAATTATGCGCCTTTATCAGCAGATCGTCCTTATCCCTATGTAATATGTACTCAACAGTGGATCAAATATTCCCGCCACTATTCTACTTATCCCTATGTAATTTGTACTAAACAGTGGATCAAATATTTCCTCCACTATTCTATCAATTATGCGCCTTTATCAGCAGATCGATCTTTAAAAATTCGATTTCGTGAACATAAATATAATGCAGGTAATCCTAAAAAGTTAAAAAAATTGTACCAACACTTTCGTTAATCAGGCCATACTTTTAGTAACGTTACTGTTCAACCGGTTGAATATATAATTTATGATAATGATGCTACCAAAAGCTTTAAAATAAAAGCTAGACTAATAGCAGAACTTAAGTGGATGAAAAACTTACAGACACCATATCCACTCGGCCTTAATGACAATATTTATCAACAAGTAAATATTTCAAAAGCTCCTAATATTTTCTATTCGAAAGTGTAACTCTAGGTCTCATGGTAACATCAAACGTAAATCGCGTGTAATTATTTCAGTCGCTGATTTACTTACGGTTCACGGTTTATCTCTCTGTCCATTTCTTCACTTAAGTTGATCGAATATTCATTCGTATAGATCCCTTGTATAACACTGCTTCCTAATTTAAAGCTACACACAACATGTTCTCCGACCCCATATTGACAAGGAGTCTGATCACGTCAGGCATTTTCTAAAAATACTATATCTTAATAAAGGTATTGATTTTATTGACATGCCTAGTATTTTTCGAGATAATCATGTAGTTGATTCTATCCCTAAATATTTCAAAAAATCAGAAAGTCCTGTAATTTGTTATAAGTATAAAAAAAAACGATTAGAAATATTATTTTCAACATGTAACACATCAAACTTTTGCTATTCTCCAGCAGTTCATGTGATCACTGGTAAGTTTGATATTGTTGATAAACGTATTCGGCATCTGTTTACAAAGGTCATAAGTATAGATTACCTTCAACTATCGATTTTAATACCTGTCGTGCTTAGATCGCCCATTCCATTGAAAATTTTAGTATAACATGGTGTCGTGGAGAGCATGCGGACCCAAACTCTCTTTCTACTTGGAAAAAGTCAATTTTTAAAGTCAAAATTATAGATACACGTATTAACTTGTATAATGCTAACCTCTCTTTACTTCCTCTGAGACCTAAGTTTTCCTTTCGTAATTTAAAATCGGAAATTCAAGAATTTCATAATAAATTTGTTTTATTAGTTCCTGCTGATAAAGCTAATAATGTAATTATTGTTTGACGCCTACATTACGTCAGTGTTTTATCTCTGGAACTCGGTAGCATTAATTCGTATACTCCAGTTCATTCTAGTTTCCACACATATCACTCGGTGTACTACTTTTAAGGGGGGGGGGGGGGGAGGGGGGGGGGGGGGGCACGAAACGTAGAACAAATTGTCAACTATGTACTGGATTCCTAAATTACATAAAAATCCGTATAAGGCCTGCTTTATTTCGAATTCCAGTACCTGCACCACCACAAACATCTCCAAACGTTTAACTTTTTGTCTTACTTCTGTTAAAGATCACGTTCAATAATATTGTGATAAAACTTATGAAAACTCCGGGATTAATTTCTTTTGGTCTATAAAAAATTCAGGAGACGTTCTTGATACAATTTGCAATAAACGTCAAGTGTCATCTAGCTATTAGCACTTATGACTTCTCTACACTATATACAACCTTACCACATCACCTTATCAAAGACAAGCTTATTGCTCTTATTAAAAAAAACATTCGCTAGGGAAAATACTACATTTTTTGGCCTGTAATAATATTAAAGTGTTTTTTACTAACGGCAGTTAAGACAATTACACTATGTGGACTTGCCAAGAAGATTGTGAAGCACTCATCTTTCTATTAGATAATATTTTCGTCAGGTATGGAACGACCGTTTCTAGACAAATTGTTGATATCCCTATGGTTACGAACTGTGCACCGCTTGTCGCAGATTTGTTTTTATATTGCTATGAAAGAGATTTCATGTTGAGTCTTTCACCAGATACCGAGGAAGATGTTATTGAGGCCTTTAATGACGACACCTCTTGGTATCTGGATGACATATTAAACATTGACAATCCGTTCTTTTCTACTATGGCTAATAATATATACCCTATATAGAACTTCAACTTAACAAAGCTAATATTTCTGATAATAACGCTTCTTTTCTTGATTTACATCTCTCCATTGAAAATGGTGAAATAATTAGCAAAATATATGACAAGAGAGATGATTTTAATTTTGATATTGTTATTATCCCCATTTAGAATTATTTTTTGTCATTTCTAAATTGAAAAGTTGCATTTTCCTGATGGTTTCACATATAGAACCTGCTGAATAATGTTAATTAATTCATTTGAAGGCAGATTTTGAATACATACAAAAACAGTGGCGTTTTATGGTAAAATCTGCTATTTTGACCCCTGAAAATCACAAATATCATTTTTGAGTAGATATTATTTTCAAGATAGTTTCAACTGGTTGAAAATCACATGTTGTTGATGACATCAATTTAAAATCACTTTATTTGAAGCAAAAGATTGGAGCGGTTGTCGAGATATGGCATTTTGAAGATTCTGGATTTACGCGTAAAAACCGAAAACTTTTTGCTTTAGCCAAAGCTCTTTTAAGCCCTCAAATTTTGTCGTAAAGGATATTTTTCTTAAAAAGAATGACATCATTTCTCTCAGATCGAATGTATCAAACAATTTATCCAGAAACAAACAACTTCAGTCAGGTTTGAATGTCTCTTTAAATCAGACTACACCAATTACCAACCAATCAGCGGGCAGGTAAAAAGTTCCAGGGTAAATTCGGAGCAATTACACAGAATCTCTTAATTTTGATTGGTTGTCAAGGTAATCAAACCAAAAAGTCTTGCTAAAAAATTTAAATTCAACTTTTGAAGAGTACTTATAAAGATTAAATCATACATTTGTGCAATAATGTGTTGCATAATCAAAGAAAGAAGTATATTTTACATTTTCCTTATGTTTCTACATGCATGTAGGTGGGTCAGCACCATCCGACCCAAACAGCTTTTTCAATACATACTCAATGTATGGCTTCTGTATGTTTTTTTGATAAAACAGATAGGTCTTTCAAAACAAGTAATAAAAAATATAGCTTCCTATATTAGGGAACTCTGTACAAAGCTTAGAGCTACATGTAGGCCTATGGAAAATGAATTGGTGTAGTATGACCTAGAGCTTATGAGATGCTGAGTTGTCCGTCGTCCGTCAGTTAACAGTTAAGACGATAGGGCATTCATTTTTCATGCGATCTTTATCAAACTTGCCCAGATTAATGAAGGTCCTATTGTCTTAACGAGGCAATATATAGCATAGTTAACTATACAAGGGCCATAACTCTGATGTTAATTATCCGATTTGGCTAGTGTTCAAACTTATCCGACCACCGGCCATTTAAATCAACAATCTGTACAATGAAAGTCCTAAATGTAGCAATATTTAACTAAATCAAGGACAACTCCGGTGTTACTGGTCCGATCTGGCTGGATTTCGATATTTTATCCATCTGATATTTACCAAAATCGGTCAGATTTATTATATCGATGGAAGTTCGAAAAGCAACCTGATTAGAAACGAGTTATGACCCTTGATTTATTGAAAAGTGCTATATTTTACTTTTGGTAAATTTGTAGCTTCATTTTTTGATCTGATATTTCACTGATAACTTGTTCAGATTGTCAATATTTATAAAAGCTGGATCAAGTTTGAAAATCCAACTATGCCTGACTCACATACACCACTCCCCACCCCCACCCACTTCACCCAACTTTTTATTTATTCTTATAATATTTTATTTCATGAAGTTATCTCGTCCTAAAAGAAATATGGGACAAATTCAAAAAACATCTATGTAAACTTGAAACAGCAGACTCATTGCCTATCCTCCCTACTCACCTTTAGTTCAAAACAGCTATATCTGACAACCAACCAAATCCACGTATCTGACAATCAACCAAATCCACGTATCTGACAACCAACCAAATCCACGTATATCTGACAACCAACCAAATCCACGTATATCTGACAACCAATCAAATTCACGTATATCTGACAACCAACCAAATCCACGTATATCTGACAACCAACCAAATTCACGTATATCTGACAACCAGCCAAATCCACGTATATCTGACAACCAACCAAATCCACGTATATCTGACAACCAGCCAAATCCTAGAGGTATGCTTGATGATAGGGAGAATTTTTGGTTTTGACTTGATTAACTGCGATTATCGGAGTGTTAAGAACATTGTACTATATCCACTAGAAAGTTATACTAGAAATTGTGTACTTATCTTTGTGTTTTTCTTGTTTTGTCTGTTAATGCTGCCTAGTTTGTTAGGGGATAGTGGCGACTGTGGGGATTTCTTTATTTACACTGTCCCGTTTTGTAGGGTAGTAGTCAGGTTTAGTGCATCCTAGAAACTCGTTCAAACCTCCTTGAGCTTTCTTGTCACTGACCGTTCCAAGACGGTAGACCTATTGTCAACCATGTAATGTTTGTGATGCCATATACATTGCAAACGGGTCACTGCTGGATGGAGATGGTGGATCTTGGGGTCTGGTTACGAATGGGTCACTTCTTGGGGTGGGAGAAGGGAGAGTTCGAAATCTTGGGGTCTAGTTGCGAGCGGGTCACTGCTTGGGGTAAGAGTGGGGGAGAAGACTCGGGAATCGGACATGGTTGCAAGCGGTGAGTATCTGCTGAAAGAGTTTCGGGATCGAACTTTAAAAATAGCAGATCATGGTGATGCCTAATTTAAGGCTGTTAACCGACTCGAATGTTTGAGATGTTAACAATTAAAAAGTAGTTTAGAAAAGCATGATTGTGTATTTAGTGGAAAAATCACTGAAAACCCGTTAAGAACATTTTTGGATAATGTCTGCGTATATTTAGGACTGGGATAAATATAGGTAATAAACACTTTACGATCACAAACCACATGTACGTGTGTTTCCATTTCTATAGTTTACATTTATGTTTCTTACTTTGCAGATCTCAAGATGGTATCCATGGACGATGTATCACTTAGTTTTCGACTGCATAAAATTTTGGACAGGATTGGAGCGACGGAAAAGGTGAGGAGATTATACAAAGACAATGCAGAGGCAATATCACAACTAGATACACTTTATCGGAGGCAGAGATCAGATCACGTGTCGTACATCATGATTGGAAGTTTCATTGAAGGGACAACCACACCCGGTTTGCATTCAGACATTGATATTATGTTGATTGATGAAAAACTGCCACTTGTCCGAGAGCTCATTGACAGAGCAGACACACTCTCCTGGATCATTTTGCCAGCAGCATATCAAGGGTATGTTAAAATACGTCAACACAAATTACTACAACAAAGTGTTAATATATATAGTAGGCTAAACAATATAAAAACTGAAGATGATTTTATTACAAATAATATTAAATCTAGTGAAATTATGGAACCTATATTAGAAAAAAACCAAGTACGCAAAGACATGGTCCTGCTGAAACTTTAAACGGTACCGAAATATTAAATTACGACCATGGTTTTGTTGAAGTTTTTCGCAGCCGTTCTTGGCCATCATTCTTCCCAAAATGGCTACACAGAGACAGGCGCCATGGATGGCCAACGAAGAAGATGATATCCGAATTTAACGAGCAAGGCTGTTTCTGCGTTCCCGTCGGACACCCAAATAGCATAGCAAAAACATCCTGAGTGGCGGCAGTCATTCTCTCGCCAAGAACGACAACTCATGTTCGACCTAAATGACGTTCAATACAAATGCTACGTTTTGCTAAAACTCGTCAAACAGTACGTGACAGCCAGGATTGGGGAATCTCTGACTTCGTACCACTGCAAGACAAGTCTATTCTACACAATAGAAAACAACTGTCAGGACATCTGGACACGTGAGAATCTTGTTCAATGTTTCTTGCAATGTGTAAAGCTTCTACACAAAGCTGGTGTCAGGCAAGTTTCTGTCCTAATTATTTCATTCCTGTGGAAAATATGTTGGACGGAAGGATAGAGGGAAAATATAGGCTGCAATTAAATGATATCTTACAAGAAATTATTGTAGACCATTTCCAGTTCCTAAAGAATATAGAATGTGATAATCTTGGAGAAATGCTTCAAATTGCGACTATCAGTGAAGAGTTGAAGTATATAGAAACAAAAGCTGATAATGCTTTAGATGAACATATTTTCAAGTTGAACGACTATTACATAAGCAACAAAAATCGTATATTTGACAGTATCGCCCAGAATGAATCGTGTTCCGTCATAGAAAGTCATTTCCGATATATACATTTACTAAATGACAACCAAAGCAACCATACACTAGGATGTGTACAAAGTGTTATACTGTACATACATACAAAGACAGAACAGTGGCAGACTGGTATATATGTGCCTCAGTGGTACATTTCATGCTCGGAATGAATTCTGATGTAATGTCTAGCCGACTGAAACTAGCCACGGTGCTGTATATGATGGGACATAAAGACAGCTGTGAGTTTGAATTATCAAAGTTGGAGCCATTAATGAATGGAGATGTTCACACAGTTTGCACATGCAGATATTCAGGAGAGTTTCTAAAGGCATCACAAAAACTCATTGAACATTCAAGAGAGAAAAATCTAGAAACAAAGACAGAAGCGTTCCACCACAACCGTGTGAGCTCGTGTGTAATATTTCTACCCTCAGAGATCGTCATAACACCTAAAACGCTTAGATACCAGATGCCCAGGTCAGCATGGATAACGGAATCCCAGTCGGTTTACATCTTCGATAATTACTGGTATAATTGGGCAGTTGAGGATGCAAAGATCTACTATTATTTCTTGAAATACTTACTAAAGGAAAATGAAACTGGACCGTCGGATAATATAGTTCTAGATGTCTCATTAGAGTACTGCCCACACCCCGAAACAACGTTAACAATTATTGGATACATGTATGCGCGTTTGTTTGTCAATAGTGAAGAAAAAGTAAATACAAATATACACGATTCCGTCAAATGGCACATGGCTGTTCTCGTGTGCACGTTATGGAAGTCTGGCATACACGCCGGGTCGATGCGGTTATTGTCAAAAGTTTGAGTAACGCCAATGATGCGGCGTATGCATTCGTACACGTAGTAACGACTCCCTACCTGCTAATATAAACAGTGTAAAAATGTTAAACATTTTAAATTTTCTGTTAAAAAACACTTTTTAGAGAAAGTACAACTTAAAACGTCTAATTTTGATTTAGATAATGTTTTAATTGTAGCATTATATGTATGTATCAGGCGCGTACGTGCCATACTTATTTACTCACGTGAGTAAACTTTTCAAACGAAGTCTCAAAAAATAAAAACTCGTAAAACTCGAAAAACGCAATAAAAATGTGAGCCTAAGTGCGGTTACATGCTGACCCTAAAATGCACCAGAAGTCACGTACGACCGTTTTTTTTTTTTTAATTTCCCGAACCCCCACCAGCGGGAGGGGGACAACCTCCTTCCCGCACCTACCCGCGTGGGTAATTGAGATTTTCGTCACGCTACGCCTCTGTGTATGTATATTTATGTATTCAGTGACAAATACAAATTTTACAAAATATTACATGTATAGGATATATAGGTAACATAAATTGTGCACATATAAAGCATATAGGCAACATTGAGCACATTTGGATATATCAGCCTCACTTGGCTTACTAGTCACCATCTTATAATTGCATCATATAGATAAAGCAATATTTAAATTGATATCTGAAAAAAGAAAATGTTCATGCATATTTATACAAATATGATAATATGAGGAAATTTGTTGTCATACCAGGAGTGTAGGAACCTCAAACGTGAAAAATGTCACAAATGTAAAAACGGTTACAAATGTAAAAAAAAAAGTCACATATGTAAAAACATACGACAAATGTAACACGTTTGGTGACATGTGTAAAAAAAAATAAAAGTGACAAAAGTGAAAAAAAAAGTTAACAAATGTAAAAAAAAAAAAAAGTTACATATGTAAAAAAAAAAAGAACACAAATGTAAAAATACATTTTTAAACGCTCATTTTTTTTTTAGCTCTGTTGGTCAAAGGTCATGACCATGACGTGGTTCGGCGTCCGTCCGTCCGTCTTACCGTCCGTCCGCCCGTAAAATGTTGTCCGTGGCGACTTCTCCTCAGACACCGCTTGGCCAATTCTGACGCAGCAACACATGGATAATAATTAAATGACTTGCTCTTTAGATTTGCTAGCATTAGGTCCAAGATGGCCGCCATAACCATATATTATTAAAACCTTAAACAGTCTTCTTCTAAAGAACCAGTGGACAGATTTCGACAATTTTTCTTTTAAAATGATCGCCAACGCCTAGCCTATCAGATCTCTTCAAATGAAGTCCCTCGGATAAAATATGATCGTGCCCCGGGCGTCCAAAATTTGTATATTGAGATTTTACATGTTTTTCAAAGACTTATATGGGGAATAAACATTAAAAACCCTTCTTCTCTGAAACCACAAGGTACAGAGCTCTCATGCATTACATGTAGCATCAGTTTATATCTTTTACTAAGTTTGTCAAATGGTAACCCTGGTGTTCAGTTTAGCCCCGCGCCAGGGCTCACAGTTTTACATAGGCTTATATAGGGGGGAAAATCTTCTTCTCTGACACTACAAGAGCCAGAGGTTTAATATTTTGCATTAACTATAAGCGTATGGTCCTCTAACCAAGCCTGTTCAAATGGTGATCTTGGGGTCACATTTAGCCCCGCCCCAGAGGTCACATGTTTTAAATAGACTTAGATTATCAGCTGATAATGAACACGACACAATAATTCAAGATTACGTTTATTAGCAAACTAACTTTAAAGGACGAATGTGATATTGATCAAGTGCTAATGCACATCTGTTGTTGGACACTGCAAATGTTTCCATGAATGGTAATTGATCCTTATTATCACACTTACAGGGGACATCGCCTATTCAATTTGGATTAAATTATTAAATGAGGCTCTACCTATATAAATGCTATTTTAATATATTAAAGTGACTGGATGTCATCTGGAAAAAGCATAGGCAAAAATACACATACGACTAAAACCATGTGATTCAGTTTTATATTCAATGGACATAAGTATGCACTACATTAGGACATATGTCTGTGTTGTTTTAGTCAATTCTTACAAATATATATTTCTTATGTGCCCCCTCCCAGACCCCCCCCCCCCCACCCCCCCCCCCCCCCCCCCCCCCCGCCTTTTCCTCCTTTTTCCATCCGATCTTCAAGTTACCCCACACCCCATTCCACCCCAAAACCGATTTATTTTTTAATTTTTTTTGTACATATTTCTGTGTTACTAGTATTTTTGTTTATCAATTCTACACCTACAGCTATGTTGCGCCCCAGCCCCACCCCCATCCCCCACCCATCATCACCACCACAGCATTTTTTCATGAACGGGCGGACATCTGGGTAGAACCACCGACGTTCCGCAAGCCAGCTGGATAGCTTCCTTCCATAGAGATTCCTAGGCCCCTGAGGGATCGAACCTATATCAAGTGGTCTCTAACCAACCACTCTGAAACGGACGTCCCGAATAAATTATAAAAGGGCGCACATAATTAAATTCCAGTTGGCAGCAGTACATTGTTACTTTGTGAACATTTGGAAAGCAGTTGAATGGAATGGCTGGCCGTAGGGTGGTGATGGGACTATGTTCGAAGTCTTTGGTAAAAGAGGGACTGTCAGGATTCCAGTGTATACTCAGTTGTTGAACCCTCTGTAACAAATGCGGAGTCCCTGGTCGTAGATTATTTTAAACAGTTAAAGCTGCCCTTTGATAATTTAAAGGGCTCTATAAAGTTTTAATATTGTAGGGCAAATAGTTCCAAGAATGACTTCCGATAAATATGTTTTCATGATCAGGTCAGAGTGACCTTGACATTTGACCTACTACCATGAACGCAATAGGGTAGTTGTTGCAAAAAATGGATACTACATGTATTTGTATGTTTCAAGATTGAAGGTATAATAATAAATAAATTACAGCGCAAGAGACGTTTTTTGGGTTGATTGGGTTAGTGTGACCTTAACCTTTTTGACCTACTGACCCTAAAATTAATATTTTAACACGGGTATTATTTCTGTAAGTTTCAAGATGGCCTTATACTTACAATTTACAGGTTGGAGAATGTTTCTCAGGATTCGGCAATTGTCAGTTCCAAGTGTCCTTGGTGACCTACTGAACCCCAAAACAATAGGCTTTTTCCTCTCATTACGGACAATGCACACTTTTACTACCCTCAAGGCCAGATTGTATACTTTTGAAGTTGTCATGTGGAATGCTTATGTGCATATAAGGTCATGGTGACCTTGACATTTGTCTTTCAATCCCCAAAAGCAAAAGGGTTCCTTCCCTTACCAAAGGCAATTTGCCTATAAAGTTACATGAGTTACATGAGGTTTTATACTCCTGGAGTTATCACTTGGAATATGTATACCCTATGAGGTTATTGTGACCTTGACCTTTAACCTAGTGAACTCAAAATCAACAGAGATCCTCCTCTGACCAAGGGCAATGTATCTATAAGTTTTAAGATTAGTGTCGTGTTTTTGAAGTTATCACGTGGAATAAATGTAGCCACATGAGATCATAGCGACCTTCACCTTTAACCTGCTGACCCCAAACACAGTAAGTTCCATTTCTCACCAAGGACTATGTACCTTAGAAGTTTCATGAGTGTTATGGCTTCAGTTATATCTTGGAGTTAACGCATATTTCCATACAAGGTTATGGTGACCTTGACCTTTTACTGCCTAGGCCCCAAATCAAGTGTTCCTACTCTCACCTAGGGAAATATACATGACGTTTCTTGATGGAGGCTTTTGAAATCATGCTACATAATTCATTTTTCCATAAAGGCATGGTGACCTTGTCCTTCAACCATCCAAAACAATGAGGTTCTTTTTTTCAACAAGAGCAATGTACCTGTTTGCGTGTTATAGTTTCAAAATTGTCGCCTGGAATGAGTAATTGTTTATGGATGACCCCATACCATTCGCATATAAAAAAAGTACAAGAGAGACAACTACCATCAGTGTATTTTCAGACGGTAGAATAGCCATTTCTACTGAGACATAGTGAAAGCGTGGGCTCCTCATTGAAAAGTTAAATTGATTCTAAAATAGATAATTTTTTTTTTCAACAGTTTTATCAATTGAATGTACATGTCATCAAAACTTCTACCAGGAACCTACTTTTCTTAACTCCCAGTTTCTTTCTGCAATTCTGAAATAGTTTGACTATTTGGGGGGAAATGAAAACCAAAAGTAGAGTTTTACCATATAAAAAGATTTATTCCAAAACATTTTTTTTCATAAGAATTCCATGGAATTTCATGTCATGCCCACACAGTCTTGATCAACATGAAATACACGATCATTCTGACAACTACTTAGACTAGATGGGTGCCTTTTGGTGCACGTGTCGCCTGTTCTAGAAAGTATTTAAAAAGCATTCATCTAAGGATCATCCATGTGAAGTTTGGTCAAGACAACTGACAACACAAAGAGTGATTCCAATAGATCACTTTCCAATAGATCACCTTGAGTCTTCAGCTCAGGTGATCTAACAAGAACATGGGATGAGGATCACCGTTTTGATGACCTTGACTGCGATCTTTACTTATTTCTTGTAGCTATGTGGCTTGAGTCATCATGTGTAAGTTTTATGAATAAGTGAAATTATGCAATAATACCTGATTATATAATTCGACTCTAGGTTAACATAGTGCCTGTACTTAGCAAAAACTGAACGATGCCTTCGTATTTGTTGCCATAGTACAATTAACACATACTCATATGTCTCTACTTTTTTTTTTGAAAAGGCAAGACAAAAAATGCAACACTAAAACATCAACAAAAAGCAAAGCAAATGTTCCACAGAATAATGCATTTCATTATTAAAGGGACTGTTGGTGATTTTCAAGCTTAGTACGAACGCTTTAAAGACACATTTCCCAACGCTACTTGGTCAGTGAAAAAGCAGCCAGCACGCTTCATGGCTTATCAACTCAGGTATATAAATTGAGGCCACTCTTAGTTTTTTTTTTTTTTATAGCATTGCTATATTGAGGGTAAGAATAACTGAGGTGATCTAAAAATAGGCTCGAAATATATCTTTAAGTCTTATCCTTGAATACAAGTACAACAAGAGGTCAATGACCTTGAAGCTCTACTGATAGGTATTGATAGCTAGATCAGCATTCCTGTGAAGTTTCATAAAAAATCTGTCAAGTAGGTTCAGAGGTGTTTACTATATAACTCTATGTAAACAAAGATGACCACTGGCAGCATGTTAAATGTCAACCATGTCATGCTGATCATTGTATAAAAAGTCCCATATCAATATCACTTACAGTTTTCAAGAAGTAGTCGCTACAAACATTTTTTAAAACATCTATTTTTAGCCGTGACGGCCATCTTGAATTTCCGGCCGACCTGAAATTTTGCTAGGATCAACTAGACATCAAGAGCAACATTTCTGTGAAGTTTCATGAACATCCGTTAAGTAGTTTCAGAGGAGTATAGTCGCTACAGATGTTTACTATACAAACTCTATGTAAACAAAGATGGCCACTGGCAGCCATGTGTAACGTCGAACAACGTCATATCATGATGATCATTTTAGAAAAATCTCTTATCAATATCAGTTACAGTTTTCAAGAAGTAGTCGCTATAAACTTGTTTTTTAAAGCTATTATTAGCTTTGGCGGCTATCTTGGATTTCACATCAACGTGATATTTTGCTAAGTTCAACTAGACGTTATGGACAATATTCCTGTAAAGTTTCATGAAAATACATCTAGTAGTTTTGGAGGAGTAGTCGCTACAAAAATAGTTTAGGGACGGACGGACGACACACCACGTCACGGTCATGACCTTTGATCAACTAAGCTAAAAAAAATTGAACATTTAATAATGCATTTTTAAATTTGTGTTCTTTTTTTTTTTACATATGTAACTTTTTTTTTTTTTTACATTTGTTAACTTTTTTTTTCACTTTGTCACTTTTTTTTTTTTACATATGTCACCAAACGTGTTACATTTGTCGTATGTTTTTACATATGTGATTTTTTTTTTTACATTTGTAACCGTTTTTACATTTGTGACATGTTTCACGTTTGGGGTTCCTACACAGGAGTTCTGTTAACACAGTGAGATATATATTTAAATAATGTGAAAAACAAAAACAATGAAGTAATCTAAAAAGTAAAATATAGTATTGTGTACGTCACGATTGCTTATATTTCACATATGAATCTCGTGAATTATTTATATTTCTTAAAGCATTTTGGATAAAGTGTCTTTAACGTAGTTTGTCTACCACATACTTTAAATAAACAATGACATAGATACCCGTTGTTGAGTGACGACAAGTTTTAACCCAGTAAATGAAAACACTTCACTGACAGTCAAACTACAAGACACGCAGTCCCAGTAAATGAAAACACTTTACTGGCGGTCCGTATTACCGATGTGCTTGCATTCCTCACCAAAAAACGTTTCTAAAATGGCCAGTATGCTTTTTATCATAGTCATTAATACATACATAAGTTTACAACCATGACATATAAGTTTACAACCATTTACATTTGATAATATAATCCTGTTTTGTTGATTTCATAGGTAACTTATAGGCCCGTAGGACCGAATGTAATAATCATTTGATTATAAATAGTATTTAACTATATATGTGTTTACACATGTACATATATAATAAATAAGTTACTTGCTTACCACTTATCACGCGCAGCCAATCACTTGCACAATAGTGATTATAATCTATGTATCATTAAAAAAGTGTGAACCATTTTTACAATAATTTCCAACATGATAATATGAGGATCATGGTGTCATACCCGGAGTTCTGTATTCACAGTGATTAGATAGATAGATAGACCGACAGACCGACCGACAGACAGACAGACAGACAGACAGACAGACAGATAGATAGATAGATACTTTATTGACTTAAACTTTTACAGTTTCTCATCATTACATACATAATTTGTAATACATAATTATAATCACATGACAGGTTACACATACTTCTACACACTCACTTATAGTTCAATTTTCAATACTCCTTAATTAATCATAGCTCATATAAATCACACATTTTAATCAATAATCCAAGGATATCAAAAAACAAAAGGAATTATATATAAAATAACAATTTATGTGAGGATGTACTTAAATATATTTTAAGAAATAATATTTGGAATAAAACATCTGACAGTAAACGCCTCTGACAAATATTTACTTTCTTTCTTCTTTGAAGATTGCAGAAGTGTTATAAATTTAAACATATTTGGCCTTTGTATGTAATATTTTTGATATATTTCTTTCTAATACCATTATAAGCTGTACAAATTAAAACAAAGTGAAATTCGTCTTCAATTTCAGTTGAATTACATATTTGACAAACTCTTTCATTTCTTCCAATCCTATGTCTTGCATAACGACCTGTCTCAATTCTTAAGCTATGTGAAGATAAACGTAATTTAGTAAAAACACTTCGTAATCTTTTTGTACATAAAATATTCAGATAGTTTTCATATCCAAAATTATCTTTAACATGTCTATACAAACTTGATAATACTCTATTTTCTTGTAGATCAGTGTTCCATTTTTTAATAAAACAATCCACCAACCTCTGTTTAAAGCTAGATATAAAATGTTGATGGTTCACCCTTAAAGGATCATCCCATACATACATACATACATACATACATACATACATAAAGCCATACGTATTAAGCAGAGATTTTACATTGGATAACCAATTGTTTAAACCACTTTCTCAATCAGATAATGAAGATTTATATATAGATGATAAATTATATTTTCTGTTGTAACTAATTTCAACCAATATCTAACTATTCTAGTATATCTTGTGATAAAAAACGGATAACGCGCCAATTCACCGTAAACACCAGCATTACTCGTTGTCAGTTTTACTCCTAGAATGTGTTTACAAAACTTGAGATGAATTCTCTCTATCTCTTTCGATTTTATGAAACCCCAGACTTCACAACCGTAATTGAGTATTGATGAGACGAAAGCATCAAATAATTGAAGGGATGTTTTAGGTTTTAGTTCAGTTTTTCTTATGTTTGCAGTTAAAAGATTCATAGCTTTTAATGCTTTGCGGCACATAGCCTGTTGATTTAACGTATACGACCCAGTGTAGTTAAATACAACTCCCAGAAAATTAAATCATCTGAAACCTCTAATAATGCTCCGTTATAAGAAAAGTTTTCATCAACGGTTACTCTACCACTTTTACGAAAAACATAACCTTTGTTTTTTTCAGTATTTACATATTTAAATAATGTGAAAACAAACACAATGAAGTAATTTAAAAAGTAAAATATAGTGTTTACATTATTATGATTATTACTCGTATATTACGAGTGCTTATATTTCACCTATAAAAAATGTGATTGATACTCATAAATTATTTCTATTTCTTAAAGCATTTTGGATAAAGTGTCCAGTACATTCAATAAGTTCATATTCTGTGAAATTAGTTTCACTTTTCGTTATCAGATAACATTCTATCAGGAAAGAATGTTTCAAATTTATTGTTTAGCATGTGCCTATGTCCTTCATATTTCCTACAATGTAGCAACAAATGTTTTTCACTCTCCACCGCATTTATTAAACACTGTTTACAGAGACGTTGTTCCCAAGCTCAATTTCAGTTGGCAAACAACCTACTCTGAGATGAGCAAGCACTGATCTTATCGATTTATTTAAGTTCATGGAAACATATTTTTCGGTGCAAAAATCCTTCTCACATATTCTCTACATATCCGGCTCATATCATTTTGCCACTTGATCTTATAACTCTCCATTAATTTATGCGTTGCATTTTTAATAAATAGCTCCTTTGTGAAACCACCTAGACTTAGATTAACAAAGACGTTAGTTAAATTGATTTGCTTACAAATGTTGCGAACATCGCTACAACAATTACGTTTACAAATACTATAGTCCCATAAAAAGATTTTCTTAGTAATCCGTTGATTGTTCATTGTAACCAGTCGTCCCCAAAGTCGTAACATGTTCAAATGTCGCCTTACAATTGGTGGCATCCAACCCATATCGCCATGTATAGCAACGTTTGATGTACATTTATGAATACCGAGGTAAAAACGAATAACTCTATTGTGTATAGTATTTGGCTTAGAATACGCCTTGTAGCATTATATGACATTGTGAATAATATTATAGAAACCTACACTTCCCAAAACCTAAATATTTTCATGATGTTGGTTTTTGACTTTAATTTTATTATTGCCTAATATCTCCATTTATCATTGTGATATGCCATGTATAAGGACCCCATTGGAATTTAGCCAAAATGATTTTATGGGCCATCGTTAGGTAAAGCTACTTATATTATTTCGGCATAGTTATCACGTTTCTATGATATATTCTCTGATGCCAGTACACTTTCACAATTTTCGCATTTTATGATATTCAAGACACATTGTGATAATATTTGGTACACTCTATGTGATATTATCTTGATAACATATCATTAGTCTTCCAATATGTTCTCATATATAAATGGAACAAATGTTGTGACTTTTTTAATAGTTGTGTGTTTTTATAAGCACGCGTATTTGTCAGGTAATGTCGTTATATGGTTTAAAACATTGTCATTTAATACATTAGGCAAAAAAAAAGTGTGTTTTCTATTGCATGCTCTAAAAAAATAGGATAGGTCGGTAGGCATTTTTTTTTTTTTTTTTGGATCAAGATATTGTGATATTCTACATGTATTTATCTCATAAACCCCATACAAGTTGATGATACAACTGAAAGTTTCTCTGTGATGTCAGTTTACTATATATAGTGATAAATCATTGTTCAGAACAAAAAAAATAATTCAAAAAAAGTTTTAGGGTCGGCCCCTTAAAAATAGGGTCGGTCGGGCCACCGGAAACACAGGCCTTTTTTTTGCCTTACAATCTTACTTTGTCTAAAAATTCATAAAATCCGTTACAGGAATATAGTAATAAAGTAATATCGTGTACCTAAACATATTGTATAAACCTTTTTTATCATGTGTAGCCGTTTTGAATGTGTGAGTGAGTGTGTGACGTACGAATTAGCATTACCAGTCTATGTATGACCTGTTATGCCCAGAATAAACAAGGCCTTGTCCGGTCGCTTATGGGCAACCGGGCACAGCGATGTTAGTGTGTGTATGGACAAACTAACTGGCATTACCAGTCTATGACAAGTTATGCCAGGCTTGAGCAGCGCCACGTCAGGTCACTTAAAGGTAACCCGACACGGCGATGCTATATCTCTAAAGGAGAGGCTACTTTCTCCCCATTCGTACACGGGGTGTGGATTGTTGCACTTCAGGAAAACAACAAAGTCGAAAATGTACTCGAATAAGTTTTAATAAACTCTAAATATGCAAGTGAATCCAAAATTCATTCTAGCACTTTATTAACAAACTTTATCAATCAATATACCCTCAGCAAATATGTAACATTTATCAGGAACCTCTAACAAGGTTTTCTCCCTGATTATCTTGAAGTTGCTACTACAAACTACCCTATATGGATCTGATTAGTTTTACTCCCGATAATCTCAGTGTTAATTTATAATTAATTTACAACTGAACTAATTTCAAAATCAGGAACCTCTAACGATGTTTTCTCCTGCATCTAGGAAATACGACCCTAGCGGGGACTGAATACTTATCAAGTCTAGAAGACACACTAGCAGTGTCGTTATGTCCTTATGGCCACATACTCACACAGTATTCTTTGGCGATTATGAACAGAAAAATTAAGGGAAATATAGTTGGTACTAATATAAAGCAAACGACGCTAAGTATTATACTTCAAACAAATAGCACAGCCCTTAAATACATAAACAAACAATGCATGAAAATATAAATTTTAGATCAGACTACACCAATTACCAACCAATCAGCGGGCAGGGAAAAGGTTCGGAGCTATTAGTTTAAACTTATTTATTTTACATCGATTGTAACGAAAGCTCTATCAACTTATTTGAATCACTCTCGATGTCTTCCTGGGTAGACAGAGAATCTCTTAATTTTGATTGGTTGACATTGAAGAGTACTTATAACAGCTTTTTCAAAACATACTCAATATATGGCTTATGTATGTTTTTTTGATAAAACTAAGAAAGGTCTTTCAAAACAAGTAATAAAAAATATAGCTTCCTATATTAGGGAACTTAGTACAGAGCTTAGAGGTATAAGGTAGGCCTATGGAAAATGAATTGGTGTAGTATGAACTATGTGGTATGTAGTATGTCAAAGGCAAGTGAAATAATGTTGGATATTACCTGCCTTTGTGGTAGTTTTAATATACTGTAAAATGACATGGGCAAGTTCTACTACAATGTACATTTCTGCGTGATAAAGTGATGACATTTTGAACTGCTTCACTGCGCATGTCCCGTTTCTATGGTGGCTGAGTAGTATGATAAGTGGGGGTACCAGCGCAGTTTTCCCCTCGCGAAAACATGAACATCACTAAAATATGTATGGGGGGACTCTTATCGTAATTTGATAAAAAAGAGACGTTTTTTAACACAAAAAAAGTGGAAGGGGGGACCCTACCCGATTTTCTAATTTGTAATACAGACGTTTTGAAAAAAAGAAGGTGGAAGTGGGGACCCTACCCGATTTTCTCATTTGTAATACAGACGTTTTGAAAGAAAAAAAGAGTGCATATTGTAGCATTTTTTTCATATTTTTTGGAAAAAAACTATACTGATACCCTCACTATATATTCTACTCAATCATAAAAACCCATCAAAAAAAATAAATATTTTGCCGTCGAGCAAAGTCTGACGGAACAAGATAGTCGTCATCACGATCCAAAACGGCATCAACTCCGGGTCTCGTCTCGGCAGTTAAACAAAATCAGAAGGAGCAAAGCAATCATCCTCATCATCACTATACATATCACACTCGATCATGGCACTCAAAATGTGGTTCTGATAATGTTTGTGGAGCCACCATTTGAAATATTACACAGTCAGAGATATCACAGAATCAGGAATACTGGAAAAGCTTCAAATGATATCACAGAATCAAGAATACTGGGATATAACAGAATCAAGAATAATGAGATATCATCAAATCAAGAATACTGGAAAAGCATCAAATCCAGAATACTGAGATATCACAGAATCAAGAATACTGAGATATCATCAAATCAAGAATATCGATATATCACAGTATCAAGAATACGGAGAAATCATCAAATCAAGAATACTGAGATATCACAGAATCAAGAATACTGGTACAACATCAAATCAAGAATACTGATATATCACAGAATCAAGAATACTGAACTTGCAGCAAACCCAAACAGCATCACATCAAGAATACTGGGACATCACAGAATCAAGAATACTGAAACAGCATCTAATCAAGAATACTGAGATATCACAGAATCAAGAATACTGAACTTGCAGCAAACCAGAAATACTCAAACAGCATCAAATCAAGAATACTGAGACATCACAGAATCAGGAATACTGAAACAGAATCAAATCAAGAATACTGAGACATCACAGAATCAAGAATACTGAACCAGCATCAAATCAAGCATTCTGAGATATCACAGAATCAAGAATACTGAGATATCATCAAATCAAGAATACCAGAAAAGCATCAAATCAAGAATCCTGAGAAATCACAGAATCAAGAATACTGAGATATCATCAAATCAAGAATCCCGAGATATCACGGAATCAAGAATACTGAGATATCATCAAATCAAGAATACTGAGATATCACAGAATCGAGAATACTGGAAAAGCATCAAATCAAGAATACTGAGATATCACAGAATCAAGAATACTGAAACAGCATCGGATCAAGCATGCTGGGATATCACGGAATCAAGAATACCGAAACAGGGAAAATCAGAGATACTGAGATATCATCAAATCAGAGTTATTGAGATAGCACGGAATCCATTACAGAATCAAGAATACTGAAATAGCATCGAACCAAGACTATTGAAATATCATCGAATCAAGAACACTGATATATCATTTAATCAAGAATGCTGAACTATCACAGAATCAAGAACACCGGAACAGCATCAAATCAAGAATACTGAGATATCGTACAATTAAGAATACTGAGATTTCATTGAATCAAGAATACTGAGATATCATCAAGTCAGAGATACTGAGATATCATCAAATCGGAGATACTGCGATAGCATTGAATCAGAGATACTGAGATAGCATTGAGTCAGAGATATTGGAAAATCATCAAACCAAGAATACCGAGATAGCAGCAAGTCAGAGATATTGAGATATCATCAAATCAAGAACTCTGAGATTGCAACAAACCAGAGATATTGAGATATCATCAAATCAAGCATACTGAAACAGTATCAAATAAAAAATGCTGAAATATCACAGAATCAAAAATACTGAGATATCATAGAATCAAGAATATTGAGATTTCATAGAATCAAGAATACCGGAACAGCATCAAATCTAGAATACTGAGATAGCAGAAAATCATGAATACTGAAATAGTAACAAATCAGAGATCTCGGGGTATCATCAAATCATGAATACTGAAATAGCACCAAATCAAGAATACTGAGACATCACAGAATCAAGAATACTGAGATATAATCAAATCAAGAATACTGGAACAGCATCAAATCAAGAATACTGAGATATCATCAAATCAAGAATACTGCGATATCATCAGTCAAGAATACTGAACTTGTAGCAAACTAGAGATATTGAGATATCATCAAACCAGAGATATTAAGAATATCCTTGATTCTGGGATGTTCCAGTACTCTCGATTCTGTGATGTGTCAATATCCTTGATTATGTGATGTTTCAATACTTGATTATGTGATATCTCAGTATTCTTGATTCTGTGATGTTCCAATATTCTCGATTCTGTGATATCTCAGTATTATTGATTCAATGCTGTTCCAGTATTCTTGATTTGATGATATCTCAGTATTCTTGATTTGCTGATATTTCTGTATTCATGATTTGATGATATCTCCAGATCTCTGATATGCTACTATCCTGGTATTCTTGATTTGATGATATCTCCAGATCTCTGATTTGCTACTATCCCGGTATTCTTGATTTGCTGATATTTCTGTATTCATGATTCGATGCTGTTTCAGTATTCTTGATTTGATGATATCTCAACATTTCTGATTTGCTGCTTTTTCAGTATTCGTGATTTGCTGCTATTTCAGTATCCCTGATTCTATGATATCTCAGTATTCTTGATTTGCTGCTATTTCAGTATTCATGATTTGATGATATCTCAGTACTCTTGATTCGATGCTGTGTCAGTATTCTTGATTTGCTGCTATCTCAATATTTCTGATTTGATGATATCTCAGTATTCTTGATTTGATGATATCTCAATATTTCTGATTTGATGATATCTCAATATTTCTGATTTGATGATTTCTCGAGATCTCTGATTTTTGATGATATCTCAATATCTCTGATTTGCTGTTATTTCAGTATTCATGATTTGATGATATCTCGAGATCTCTGATTTGCTGCTATTTCAGTATCTCTGATTTGCTGCTATTTCAGTATCTCTGATTTGATGATATCTCGAGATCTCTGATTTGATGATATCTCCGTATTCTTGAATTGATGATATCTCAGTATCTCTGATTTGATGATATCTCAGTATCTCTGATTTGATGATATCTCAGTATCTCTGATTTGCTGCTATTCCAGTATTCTTGATTTGATGATATCTCGAGATCTCTGATTTGATGATATCTCAGTATTCTTGAATTGATGATATCTCAATATTCCGGATTTGATGATATCTCAGTATTCCTGATTTGATAATATCTCAGTATTCTTGATTTGATGATATCTCAGTATTCTTAATTTGATGCTTTCCAGTATTCTTGATTATGTGATATCTCAGCATGCTCGATTTTATGATATGACAGTATTCTTGATTTGATGATATCTCTGGTTTGCCGCAAGTTCAGTATTCTTGATCTGATGATATCTCAGTATTCTTGGTTTGTTGATATCTCAGTATTCTTGATTCTTTGATATCTCCGTATTCTTGATTTGATGATATCTCAGTTTTTTTGATATGCTGCTATTTCAGTATTCTTGATTTGCTGCTATCTCGATATTCTTGGTTTAATGATATCTCGGTATTCTTGATTTGATGATATCTCAGTATTCTTGAATTGATGCTGTTCCAGTATTCTTGATTTGATGATATCTCGGTATTCTTGATTTGATGAACACTCAGTATTCTTGATTTGATGATATCTCAGTATTCTTGATTTGATGCTGTTCCAGTATTCTTGATTTGATGATATCTCAGTATTCTTGATTTGATGATATCTCGATATCTCTGGTTTGCTGCAAGTTCAGTATTCTTGATTTGATGCTGTTCCAGTATTCTTGATTCTGTGACATCTCAACATGCTTGATTCTATGATATCTCAGTATTCTTGATTTGATGATAGGTTTGCTGCAAGTTCAGTATTCTTGATTTGATGATATCTCAGTATTCTTGATTTGATGCTGTTTCAGTATTCTTGATGCTGTGATATCTCAGTATTCTTGATTCTATGACATCTAAGTATTCTTGATTTGCTGCTATTTCAGTACTCTTGATTTGATGCTGTTCCAGTATTCTTGATTCTGTGATATCTCAGTATTCTTGATTCTATGATATCTCAATATACTTGATTCTGTGATATCTCAGTATTCTTGATTCTATGATATCTCAATATACTTGATTCTGTGATATCTCAGTATTCTTGATTCTATGATATCTCAGTATACTTGATTCTATAATATCTCAGTATTCTTGATTTGATGCTGTTCCAGTATTCTTGATTCTGTGATGGATTCCGTGCTATCTCAATATCTCCGATTTGATGATATCTCAGTATTCTTGATTTGCTGCTATTTCAGTATTCATGATTTGCTGCTATTTCAGTATTCATGATTTGCTACTATCTCAGTATTCTTGATTTGATGATTTCTCAATATCTATGATTCAATGCTATCCCAGTATCTCTGATTTGATGATATCTCAGTATTCTTGATTCTGAGATATCTCAGCATGCTTTATTCGATGCTGTTTCAGTATTCTTGATTCTGAGATATCTCAATATTCTTGATTTGGTGCTGTTTTAGTATTCTTGATTCTGTGATATCTCAGCATGCTTGATTCTATCATATCTCAGAATTCTTGATTCCGTGATATCTCAGCATGCTTGATTCTTGATTTGATGATATCGCAGCATTCTTGATTTGATGCTGTTCAAGTATAATTGATTTGATGATATCTCAGTATTCTCGATTTGATCATATCTCAATATCTCTGGTTTGATGATTTCTCAATATCTCTGGTTTGCTACAAGTTCAGTATTCTTGACTGATGATATCTCAGTATTCTTGATTTTGATGATATCTCAGTATTCTTGATTTGATGCTGTTCCAGTATTCTTGATTTGATGATATCTCAGTATTCTTGATTTGATGCTGTTCCAGTATTCTTGATTCTGCGATATCTCGGTATTCTTGATTTCATGATATCTTAATATCTCAGGGTTGATGATATCTCAATATCTCTGGTTTGCTACTATTTCAATATTATTGATTTGATGCTGTTTCAGTATTCTTGATTCTGTGATGTCTCAATATTCTTGATTTGCTGCTATTTCAGTATTCATGATTTTATGATACCCCGAGATCTCTGATTTGTTACTGTTTCAGTATTCATGATTTTCTGCTATCTCAGTATTCTAGATTTGATGCTGTTCCGGTATTCTTGATTCTATGAAATCTCAATATTCTTGATTCTATGAAATCTCAGTATTTTTAATTCTGTGATATTTCAGCATTGGTTTGATACTGTTTCAGTATGCTTGATTTGGTGATATCTCAATATCTCTGGTTTGTTGCAAGTTCAGAGATCTTGATTTGATGATATCTCAATATCTCTGACTTGCTGCTATCTCGGTATTCTTGATTTGATGATTTTCCAATATCTCTGACTCAATGCTATCTCAGTATCTCTGATTCAATGCTATCGCAGTATCTCCGATTTGATGATATCTCAGTATCTCTGACTTGATGATATCTCAGTATTCTTGATTCAATGAAATCTCAGTATTCTTGATTGTACGATATCTCAGTATTCTTGATTTGATGCTGTTCCGGTGTTCTTGATTCTGTGATAGTTCAGCATTCTTGATTAAATGATATATCAGTGTTCTTGATTCGATGATATTTCAATAGTCTTGGTTCGATGCTATTTCAGTATTCTTGATTCTGTAATGGATTCCGTGCTATCTCAATATCTCTGATTTGATGATATTTCAGTATCTCTGATTTGCCCTGTTTCGGTATTCTTGATTCCGTGATATCCCAGCATGCTTGATCCGATGCTGTTTCAGTATTCTTGATTCTGTGATATCTCAGTATTCTTGATTTGATGCTTTTCCAGTATTCTCGATTCTGTGATATCTCAGTATTCTTGATTTGATGATATCTCAGTATTTTTGATTCCGTGATATCTCGGGATTCTTGAATTGATGATATCTCAGTATTCTTGATTCTGTGATTTCTCAGGATTCTTGATTTGATGCTTTTCTGGTATTCTTGATTTGATGATATCTCAGTATTCTTGATTCTGTGATATCTCAGAATGCTTGATTTGATGCTGTTTCAGTATTCTTGATTCTGTGATGTCTCAGTATTCTTGATTTGATTCTGTTTCAGTATTCTTGATTCTGTGATGTCTCAGTATTCTTGATTTGATGCTGTTTGAGTATCTCTGGTTTGCTGCAAGTTCAGTATTCTTGATTCTGTGATATCTTAGTATTCTCGATTTGAGGCTGTTTCGGTATTCTTGCTTCTGTGATGTCCCAGTATTCTTGATGTGATGCTGTTTCGGTTTGCTGCAAGTTCAGTATTCTTGATTCTGTGATATCTCAGTATTCTTGATTTGATGATTTCTCCGTATTCTTGATACTGTGATATATCGATATTCTTGATTTGATGATATCTCAGTATTCTAGATTCTGTGATATCTCAGTATTCTGGATTTGATGCTTTTCCAGTATTCTTGATTTGTTAATATCTCATTATTCTAGATTCTGTGATATCCCAGTATTCTTGATTCTGTGATATCATTTGATGCTTTTCCAGTATTCCTGATTCTGTGATATCTCTGACTGTGTAATATTTCAAATGGTGGCTCCACAAACATCAGAACCACATGTTGAGTGCCATGATCGAGTGGGATATGTATAGTGATGATGAGGATGATTGCTTTGCTCCTTCTGATTTTGTTTAACTGCCGAGACTAGACCCGGAGTTGATGCCGTTTTGGATCGTGATGACGACTATCTTGTTCCGTCAGACTTTGCTCGACGGCAAAATATTATGTATTTTTGATGGGTTTTTATGATTGAGTAGTGAGGGTATCAGTATAGTTTCAAAACGTCTGTATTACAAATGAGAAATTCGGGTAGGGTCCCCCCTTCCACTTTTTTTTTTCAAAACGTCTGTATTGCAAATGAGAAAATCGGGTAGGGTCCCCCCCTTCCACTTTTGTTTTGTTCAAAAACGTCTCTTTTTTATCAAATTATGATAGAGTCCCCCCTTACATATTTTAGTGATTTTCTTGTTTTTCACTTATCGTACTACTTGGCTGATTTCTGCCATTGTCGTCTTTTCGTCTTTTCGTTATTTCGCCCCCGAAAAGACGACAGAACGAAAAGACGACAGGACGAAAAGACGACAAATGCAGCACGAAAAGACGACAGAACGAAAAGAAGACGGAACGACAGAACAAAAAGACGCCATTTCAAGGCCGAAAAGACGACAGAACGCCACGCGAAAGGACGACACTTCAGCGCGAAAAGACGCCATTTGATATTGTCGTCTTTTCGTCTTTGCGCGTGGCGTTCTGTCGTCTTTTCGCCCTTGAAATGGCGTCTTTTCGTTCTGTCGTTCTGTCGTCTTTTCGTTCTGTCGTCTTTTCGCGCTGCATTTGTCGTCTTTTCGTTCTGCCGTTCTGTCGTCTTTTCGGCCATTTCACGGTGACTACTAAAAATCGGGGACGATTTTGAATTGTTGCGGAAATGGGTAAAAAGGCAGGATGTGTGGATATCTTATGTCAAACCAATAATAAACGGAGGGTTACTATTTCTTTTAAATGTTTTTTTATAAACGCAGAATGGATCATTTAATAGAATATTAAAACATAATAATATAAAAATAATATTTTGACTTTGTAATTTAGTAGTAACTTTCCGGATCTGATACTGATGTTCATGCCTGGACCAGTCGTATTAATTACCATATTTGGAATAAACTTTATATTCTTATTATTTAAATTGGTATGTAACAATGTAGGATGGTTTATCGGATATAACTATGGATTTGTTTATGTAAAAATGTAATAAAATTACTTTGTATTTAATGATTTACTTTCCGGGGCCACTTAATAATAGACACGAGTGTGGCTCACTTTCTTCGATCTATTCAAACAAATGGCAAGCAAAATATTGACATTTAAATTTAACACTAACTTTCCGGGACCGTTTGTTGAAACCATCATATCACAATGATAATACCTTATATTTATCAATGTAGGTTGCAGGACTGTCATTCCCAGGCGTTGCCGGCTTTTTGATTAGATTACCGGCTTACCGGTTTTACTGTTACAATTGCCGGCTTTTTCAAAAAAATAAAAGTTATACATTTTATTAGTACCCAATTATTAACAAAAATACCAACACGTGTACCCAATAGGCGACGCGTGTGGTCAGATGGCAACTACTTGGTGTATACACCACAGTCCACCAATCAGTTAGTCCAAATCGCACGCGGCGTCTTATGTAATTCAAGTTCTGTATATGATATATTTCACTTGCTTTTTAATGTTTTTAAAGTTGACTGTTTGTAATGTGGTAGTGTTACATTTTCGGCCACTTTGTTACATTTTCGGTCACTTGTATATTGCAGTTGAAGTGTTTGTTTAAATCTCGTCATTAAAAAATATAGGCATAACAAATAATGGATAAATCCTTGTACATACTAATCTGTGAATATTTAAACTGCACAAATACCAGAATTCAAAAATTAAATTACAAGAGACTATGAATATCCAGCATATTCATTTTTTATATACACGTATAGAAAATAAGATAATACATGTTAATCTTTATTATGCAAGATCGACCTAATATGACCGGACAAAATATAACACTGTAAATAAAATAAAAATATCCTGACAGATTAATGTGTATCCAAGTAATAAGCTTTATAAATTCTTTCCGATAAAACAATTTATTCATAATTTTGCAAGAAGACTGACTTTTTTTGGTAGGTGATAGACGAGGTCGTTAGTATATCTACACCATATGAAATATAATAGTCAAGAAAGGAGGTAACACATATACACGTTCTTACTATTTAATATGTTAGCTCGACTCTTTCAAAAAAAAGAGAGAAATTGTCTGAAGTTTTTTGTAAGCTTGTATCTCCGAAACTGATTTACAAAATGGACTGTACCTTTATACATGTGTTATACAAGATCATACAGCCAGGTTTCGGTCATACACAACTATTAAATAGGAACTCATTTAAGATCCTCTATTCATATAATATATATCTTGACACTTTCAAAAAGAACTGATTAAGATAAAGCCAAACATATAATTCTCACTTCAATATTCATTATATAAGTGCCTTACGCAAGACAAGTGTTAAATATAATTATGATGACCACTCTGCGTTTATATAAACGATTTGACAGAACTAGTAACCCTTCGTTTATTTATTGAACATACGGTATGCACTCTCCATGTCGATTTTGCCCGATTTCTCCGACAGTTCAAACTAGTAGTCAACCGGAAGGCGAAAAGACGACAGAACGAAAAGACGATATAACGACAGAACGAAAAGACGACAGAACGACAGAACGAAAAGACGACAGAACGAGAAGACGATAAATGCAGCGCGAAAAGACGACAGAACGACAAGACGACAGAACGACAGAACGAAAAGAAGCCATTTCAAGGGCGAAAAGACGTTTATATAAACAGAACGCCACGCGAAAAGACGAAAAGACGACAATATCAGATGGCATCTTTTCGCGCTGAAGTGTCGTCTTTTCGTCTTTTTGCGTGGCGTTCTGTCGTCTTTTCGCCCTAGAAATGGCGTCTTTTCGTTTTGTTGTTCTGTCGTCTTTTTGTTCTGTCGTATTTTCGTACTACATTTGTCGTCTTTTCGTCCTGTCGTCTTTTCGTTCTGTCGTCTTTTCGGGGGCGAAATAACGAAACGACGAAAAGACGACAAATGGCAGAAATCAGCCACCATACGTTTCACTCAATTAATTTAAACTGACGGCTGTCACTGCGCATGTACCGTTTCACTCAAACAAGCGACACAAGACCGATTTTACGGCTTAATAAAACGCATTCCAACCACGATCGTGGCCAAGCGTCTGATCTACGTTCTATAAAAAGATATACATGTATTGGGATTGTTAATATAGTTCAGATGCGTCACTTACATAAAGGAAGTAAGATGGCGGGATATCTATAAACTGTGAATATAGGTTACGCCTATAAAACAAGCAGGTAAACATAATGGCTGACTTCTACAGTCATTTATATTTAAACGCTGTGTAGCAGGCTAATTTTGCTTTATCAAAAGCATGCGGAATACTTTGTTTTTTATTGTACATAACGCTAGATGACGTCATGAAGTTAGAACAATATGTCGGCGTCCACGGCATGAGTGTTTAATAAATAAAACTAGCAAACCATAAAATGTGGATACTTTACATGATAAAACGAATATTATTGCAGTGTTTAACTATCAAGTATATTAGGCGAGGAAAATTCTCAGAATGGCAGAGCCTCGCAATACATCTTTTTTTAAGCCTCGACTATAAACTTGATAGTTGAGAAAATATGTTCACTCTGAGTTATGGTATATATAACAGTGGAGACATCGTAAAATACGTCAGGTTGACAGATCATCATCGTATTAACCGACATTACAATAACATATTACTTTGTTTACATCCTAGACGAATGAACTTTCACTGGAAAAATGTGCGTATCACGAACATGTATGTTGGGTGTACTTTTATTTTCACAAACGTAATGTTTCGCAGAGGGAGGAGTTTGAAAGTGTGATATATTTTCCTAACTTGGACGTTATTGTATGAGCAATATGTTCTAAACATTTTCCATATCCACGTCTTAAAGAAAGCGCAAACATGATGATTAAACTTGCCCAACAATACTGAACAAAACTTAGCTTTCATTAAACTTGCCTAACTTTATTTAATCGATAAACAGACATGTGAAATTATTACAATGTCGTAAACAATCTTAAAAAGCCTACATAGTTTTATTTGTTGAAATAATAAAATTTAAAATAAATAATTAATAAGTTTATCAAATCCTTGTCCATAATTACTCTATGCTGTTCCTTTACATCCTCGACAAATCAACAAATCAATATAAAACAGGATCGTAATCATAAAACTTCTTAGCAATATCTTAACTTAAAGTGTACAGTCCCTATTTTAACTGGTAATAAATCATGAATATGAATGAGTCACATGTGAAGTAGTTTCAAATCGACGAATACCCCAAAAGTCGGTATATAAGGAGAAATAGATACGTATAATCCTTAGAAATACACACACACACACACTAAAATTTCACATTTTTATTTAGCCTCCGTACAGGTAACATCGATAAATATACGGCTCCAGAATATATGTGATAACAAAAATAGTTGCCAGGAACGGGATTTGAACCACAGTCTTGCTCTTGTAAGATTTGAAAGATGTACGCTGAACCTCTAGACCACTGCTATTTATTGGTATTTTGTAGCATTTTTAACACTAAATAGGCATTACGTAATAACAAGAGCGCACAGACTCATCAAGCGCTAAATAACAAGTCATTATATGGTTGATTTGAGACGAAGTATTAGTTTCATATTGATAAGATACAGTATTACACCAGGCAATGCTAATTTACACGTGCGACAATATGGATTGCATATTTATTAATCCATCTTTAGTTGCGTTCAAATATGTTGTTATTTTGCCTCATAATATATGGTAGTTAGTATACTATTGGCTCAAGTAGCGTTGTAGTTCAGTGGATAGAGCATCGTATTTTCCGGAGTCAACTATATTCAATAACCGATATGCCTGTGTTTTGTTTTTAGCTCGACTGATCAGAGATCAGCAGAGCTTATGCCGTTGTGCGGCGTCCGTCGCCTATCTGTCCGTCCGTATGTCTGTCCGTAAAGCTTTTTTTTTGTAGCGACTACTCCTCTGAAACTACTGAATGGATTTTCATGAAACTTTACAGAAATGTTGCCCATAAAGTCTAGTTGATCCTAGCAAATATTCATGTTGATGTGAAATCCAAGATGGCCGCAAAATGTAAAAATAGGTTTTTAAAAAACACGTTTGTAGCGACTACTTCTTGAAAACTCTAAGTGATATTGATATGGGACTTTTCCTAAAATGATCAGCATGACATGATGTTGGTCCTTGTCGAAAAGCGTTTTGATTCGACGTTAAACATGCATGGCTGCCAGTGGCCATCTTTGTTTACATAGAGTTACATTATGAAAACTTGTAGCGACTACTCCTCTGAAACTACTTGACCGATTTTCATGAAACTTCGCAGGAATGTTGTAGCGACTACTCTTCTGAAACTACTTGGCGGATTTTCATGAAACTTTACAGGAATGTTGCTCTTAATGTCTAATTCATCCTAGAAAAATTTCAGATCGGCCAGAAATTCAAGATGGCCGCAACAGCTGAAAAGAGATTTTTAAAAAATAAGTTTGTAGCGTCTACTGCTTGAAAACTATAAGTGATATTGATATGGGACTTTTTCTAAAATGATCAGCATGACATTATGGTTATCCGAGTGGAACATTATTTTGATTCGACGTTAAACATGGCTGCCAGTGGCCATCTTTGTTTACATAGAGTTATATATCAAAACTTGTAGCGACTACTCCTCTGAAACTACTTGACGGATTTTCATGAAACTTTACAGGAATGTTGCTCTTGATATCTAATCGATCCTAGAAAAATTTCAGATCGGCCGGAAATTCAAGATGGCCGCCATGGCTAAAAATAGATTTTCAAAATACAAGTTTGTAGCGACTACTTCTTGAAAACTATAAGTGATATTGATATGGGACTTTTTCTAAAATGATCATCATGACATGATGTTGGTCCTTGTCAAAAATCGTTTTGATTCAATGTTAAACATGGCTGTCAGTGGCCATCTTTGTTTACATAGAGTTATATAATGAAAACTTGTAGCGACTACTTCTCTGAAACCACTTGACGGATTTTCATGAAACTTTACAGAAATGTTGCTCTTGATGAAAGATAATTATAGGTGATAAAGTGTGAGTGTTCCAACTACATGTATTTCGTGATATGCATCGATTTTCTGTCAATGTCTTACTTTTTATCCCCTAAAATGGGTAGTATTACTCTCTCTCTCTCTCTCTCTCTCTCTATTTCATTACATAACATGTTTACATATTTTCCTCCATAAATCATATAAGCACGTGATCGATTTCAGAGGAGGATTTTGGATATATTTTACGAACCACAATCAGTTAAAACCATTTATGTGCACATTTCTTTTAAGTAAAAACTTAACTTGATGTAATACAACAGTCACGATAATATAAACTGTTTAAAAAGTATAGTAATATTGTGTAATGAAACGGCCATTACATTATTCTCAAACCTAAAGTACTACTTACTACCAATATCAAGTTATAAATAAAGGATTACTACAACTTGTACAAGTTTCACTGAGCTCATCAGTCATGACATTCAATACCTCACCTTTACCACATCCTTAACGATTAATTATTTAATTAAATCATTTAGGATGTGGTAAAGTTGATGTATTTACGCCGATTAATATCCGGCCGATTTTGAGAAATTACAATTGGCCTAAATTCGAAGAAGCGGATTGCGTTGATTATAAATGCCGATCCGATTTGTAATTTAACATTATCTGCGCTACAGAGGTTGGAGAAACACTAATAACATCTTTAAACACAGGTAAGAGTCTTAAATAATTAACATAAAGTGAAAAAATTATATCTCTCTAAGGTAGTGCTGATGATGTATATATGTCATTAGGACGCTTGTCTTACATTACACAACCATGGACTGATTAAAGAACTCTTGGACTGATGATAGATCTCGTGGACTGATTATTAAACTTGTGGACTGATTATATAACTTGGGAACTGATTTAAAAATTCGTGGACAGGTTATAGAACTTGTGGGCTGATTATAGAACGTGTGGATTGATTAAAGAACTCGCGGATTGATCTTGCGGACTGATTTCAGAACTCGCGGACTGATATAGAACCTGCGGAACTATTTTAGTGTTTAACCTACTTTTCAATCCAAACCTACTTTTCAATCAAGTAAGATCGACAAGATTTTTAAAGTTTGTATTCATTTCGTTAAAACCCAGATTATGTCTCTATTTTATTAAGTGTATGACTATTTTATTTAGTGTTCAAGGCGCATTGCGCATGCGTCATAATTCAATGGTACACAGTGTTTACGGGAATATTCATTTGCATATCAATGCCATCGCTCACTGAATTGTTAAAAAGTAGGTTAAAGTTTACTAAATAAGTCAGTGTTTATTAAGTGGAATTTTAACAAAATAAAGAAAAAAGCATTCGCTCCCTACTGTTGTTACATTTGGGTTTCTATTTTTTTTTAAATTCCGCTTAATTTTACTAATACAAAGAACTCGCAGACTGATAATAGATTTTGTGGACTGATTATAGATTTTGTGGACTGATTATAGAACTTGCGGACTGATTATAGATTTTGTGGAATGATTATAGATTTTGTAGACTGATTATAGATTTTGTGGACTGATTATAGATTTTGTGGAATGATTATAGATTTTGTGGACTGATTTTGTATTATAATGTATTATACAGTATCAAAACATTTACTTGCGTTAATACAAATAACTCACATTTATAAAATTAATAGTAACACTTATTCATTTGTACTTAATTCTTTGTTTTTTTACATTTTCGGCTATGTGTATTTTGTAACGTATACCGATAGTACGGTTTGCCTCACATTGGCATAGTTCTGTCGACCTCATTAAAGGTTCATAATTATATACAATCTAATGAGAATATATCATACATGTATGTATTTATACTGATATAATGCATTTCTTTTACATTTAGAGCAATGGAGTTCTTGAAATATGTCCTAATCGGAGCAGTTTGTCTGTCCTGTGTCACTCCTACAGAGTCATGGTTATTTGATGACCTTTTAGGTAAAATTATCCTAAAGGAGGGATGCAAAGTAAGTGCGTTGTTTGTGCTATTTAAATAACATTTGTTTTTTGCGTATTGTCTTCGTTCTGCCATATAGACATTAATGTATCATTAAAGGAACTAACCAGCCAAATAACGGCACAATTACACTGCAAAACCGTGTATCAAAACTCTATCCAGGTGTTCAGGTCATATAATTATATATATATATGCCATTAATCGTATATGTTTATTCACGGGTTTTTAAAATACCCGTGATTGAATATACATAAAAGAATTATGAGTTGGTAACTCTTTTTGGTAACAGTAGTTTTAGAAACGGTGTACATCTGTTGTAAAATGTGCCGGCTGATGGCGGGAAAGGGAGTTTAATTGTCAGAGAAATTGGTATTTTAGAACAATGTCATACATGCTATCATACAAACAATGAGTATTTCACGGCATCTGCACATCTAAACTAATTGTACTTTACATGATATCTATTACGCAACAGAATCGTTATTAGCTCCACTGGTCTTGACTTTATAGAGAGTAGACTATCGGAATACGACAGGGGACCGGTCTACCGGAATCTTGCTTTAAAATACTAATTCTCATATATTATATATATTGTATATGATGAGAAACTTGTAAAGTTTAAATCAATAAAAATATCTGTCTGTCTGTCTATATTCTGTATACATCTAAATACAATGGTATGTGTGGGGGTAGAAGTCATGTTTTACTAGATTGTTTTTAAAACAGTAAACCTTGTTTTGTTTTCACGAAATAGGGCACTCAGCATTTGTTATTTTATATAATATACAACCATACTGCGTATAACTGTTACTATCTCTTACATGTCATCTTCACACACCAGATTTTGTTCGGCATCGCCTGTCCAGTCGGTTTGTCAGTTGCAGGGGCTGCAGCAACGGTTGGCAGTGGAGGTACCGCAACAGTGGCTGTAGCCGGGGGTGTTGCCTCAGGATATGTAGCCTGTTCTGCCGCAAAAGCAAATTGCAAACGAAGTGTAAGTCAATGAAAATCTGGGGAACCGATTTCTCGATTTTTCTTTTTTATGTTCACAAATATGCGAGTATGCGTTCAGCTAATCATAAAATGTAATTAGTTTTATATATACAAAAACAAAATGTGAAAGATCTTGCAGTTGAATTATGTTTTTTAATTGAATATAATGAACGTTCGAAAACATGAATAGCTGTATGAAATTCGACGTCTGGAAACAAGATGTAATTTTACTAAAATTCCAGGCATCAGATAGTTAGTCACTATTATATATGACGGGCGTCGCTTAGTTAAATGGCGGGCGTAAACTAGACGGAAATTAACAGGAATTTCAGGCGTAATATGCAAATGAGTTACCTTCGATCATTTATCGAAAGAAAACATCATGAACTTTGTTTACTACCAACAATTTATTAATAAATTAAGAAAGCCACATCAATTAGGTCACTAAATCATATAAAACAATACACATTTCATGTTTATATCCAGTCAGGTTCTAATATGAGCTTATAAGTAGTATTGAATTATTAGTAGTACAGTTTAGGTCTGTACCTATAAGAACAATGTGAATTTATTCTTACCACAGACATAGCATTGTTGTAAAATTATTCCTTTGTGTTATGTTTCAATTATTATAACTAACCGTCTAATTAAATGTTTTATGCCAACCTTACTATCACACTATTTATATTATCCGACACTCACGGAGTTGCGCTCTGTTTGATGTAGCTTAATTAAATTGGAAAGAAAAAACAACATAATATGATATGAAATTGAAACGGCCATTTATTAATTAAATGACATATTTGAAAGTTTTCAAAACATACCAAACATGTTTAAGATCATTCCTTGAACTATTTGAAGTAATAGTAACATCAAAGGTGGGGATCTATATAAACGCCACATATTGCTGCACAATCTATGCCCATTTTTCTGTAAGTAGATATGCAAGCAATAACCCATCACAATCGTGATAAAATACATATGTTTCAGTTGAATAAAACCATAAATGCTAAGTTGTAGCTTTTATGTATAGGCAAGTATGTGACTATTAATAACGGTATTGAAAGTGTATAAAACGATTATAACAGTGTGATAAAATACACAGTACCTTTAAAACTGTTATGTATAACGCTTATCACAATCGTGATAAAATACATATGTTTCAGTTGAATAAAACCATAAATGCTAAGTTGTAGCTTTTATGTATCTATAGGCAAGTATGTGACTATTAATAACGGTATTGAAATTGTATAAAACGCGATAAAATACACAGTACCTTTAAAACTGTTACGTTAATACTAAATTGTAGGCTAGCACGCATATAAAGGCAACCTTTTTGCCTATTTAGCAATTTTTTGAGATAGAAATGTACGTAAATAAAAAACACGTAAAACGCTTTACAACATGTCTTACATTGTTGTGGTAAAATACATGTTTGAAATTTGAGCGCACATAAATCAAGATGACCTTGAAAATATATCACACATTAATGACGTTTGACCAAAGACAATAAACGCCTACTGCGTTTAAAAGAAAACCTGCATTCTTAGCTGATCATAATTAAAAGTGTAATATACATTGTCATTAGTAGATACAGGGAGTACGTTATAACGTACTCCCTGGTAGATATGACTATAAATAAATGCGTGTATCATAATGGTTACCGCCATACGTTACCACTCATCTGCAATAGTTACTGTTTCCCCGTTTCCCTTTATGCTGTGAAAAGTACGAAACAGCGAGGTGCGAATCACAGTATTAAATTTGAACGCTGTGCAGCACAGTAGAATTAATAAAACACTAGACCAAGTAACAATCCATCATAAGACATATGATGATTACCGTAAAAATCGGATATATGAAGAATATCCGCCAAAAAGTACGGTTTGGAAAATTCCTTTGTGTTATATTTTTCTACAGGTTATAATAGCGTAAATGAGTCTCCATTGCCCTTCCATAGTAAAATTAGAATGTTGACAACCTGTTAAAAACTCAAACCTCGTTAGAATTCTGGGAAACTTACTTTATCATACAAATAAACATGTCTGCTATTAAACATCAACAAGAAAATAGGGGGTTTAGAAACATTTCTTCAGTTGTATACTAACACCGGGTCAAAGGTCAACACTATTTTTACCCCTTGCAATTTCATACCCTGTCTACTTTCACTTCTCAAATTTATATAAAAAACTGTCAAAAACATGATGAGCTGCATTTTCAAATATCAACAACATGTCCAGAATACAGTTACAGCCAAACAATAACAGGAAACTGCACTAAAAAAAGTTTTTAAAGAAAAAAAGATTAGCACTCTTTAATACAGAACTACTTTCGATGCACCATGCGAGCACATCCTGTTGATTTAGTGTAATTAGACCTAATAACGGAAATGAGGCTGTGTGTAAAGCGTGAGGACGTCACGGCATAACAAACACCTGCCTCACTGTAAGATTTACACGACATAACATGCACACATATTTCTACCTATAAAAAGCATTGTCTAACATAAGTTCTAAATTATGTAAGCAAGTTGTCATAAAAGCATTTATTTCAAATAAATTTATATTTACTGCATTGTCCAGATATACACCTATAATACACACAATCTGGGTGGGTAACACAGTATTAATAAGTTAAAATGAACATTGTTTAAGCCTAAGTGTTTCATGCCAATATGTTTGCCCACAAAATTTTAAAATGAGTTTTCTCCCAGAATGCAATTTAAAATCCATTTCCTAAAAAAAATCAGTTATAAAATACGCCTGTTTTTAAAATGTTGAAGTCCAAAATGACGCCCGTCATCTAAGTTACGCCTATTGCCAGGCGTCATTTTCACATTTTTACGCCTCTATCAAGAGACGTCAAAGTCATATTATTCCGTCTCCTGCTCGTTGACGCTTGGAAAAAGAGCATTACGCCTATAAACAGTTGGAATTCGTCTATTTTACGCCTGGTTTCCGTCTGTTTTTTTCGTACAGGCACGTTTCGTAAACTTCTGTTGATATTTGAACATATCACTTTTTACAAGATGTTCACTGATGAACACAAATATTTTCAGGTTCCGACGATGGTTGTTCTTTTACCGTTTTCCGACGAATTTAGTGACTATGATACTAATGGCGACAAATACATTACGTATGAAGAGTTTGCGTTCTCTGTCATGTCGTCCGTAAACATGGCCGATCCGGAAGAGCTACGGGAGCCTTTCATCTTTTCTGACGTTAATGGTGAGTTGTATGTGTGATAAAGAATAACTGTTTAATACCTCGGAATTACAACTGTTTTCCAAAAGATAAAATGTACGTTTGTAGTATACTGGTAAAGCCAAATATATATAGATGTATATAGCATTAAAAAGTCCAAGCGGAGTTCCATCGTGATCGAGTGTGTTTTTGGTGTGTGTTTTAAAGTCTGACTGTTGTTCAGTGTTGTTCATCTTCTTCTTCTACTTCATCATCTTGTTTGTTTTCCCTCTTGATTCGTTATCTTCCGATTTAGCTGATTCTTCTTGACATCGCTCTTCTTTTAAAACAAAGGCTTCATAACAATAATTCCAGTCATAGACAAATGAGCCGTCAAGATGTATGTGCAGAGCACATTAATTACAGATTGTATAGTCGTAAGTACATGGGTATGCAGATGAACGCTCTGCACAGGAAACATGTTGTGACGTGTGCCACATATGTATTACTTTCTTATTATTTGCATGTTTCTTTCATATATACATCATGCTATTTGCATATGTGCAACATATGTAAATGATACATATGTGTTACATTTATATATCATATATGTTTCAGGATAAAATAATAATATACCTGTACCACATATGAAATGTATACATATGTATTTCATATGAAATTCTTATACCTGAAATACATAAAGTATTTTTGGTAGAATATTGTAGAAAATGGTTAAACGTCCTTTTTTATTTTTAATATTTTTTAGTAAAATATATTTTCATATATATTACATATGTGTTACTTTCATATGAGATACATATGTGGAATGCATATGTATCACATATGTAAAACATAAGAATGTCATGCCTAGATATTTTTCTTCTGTACGATGAACACGAATATTGTTTTTAAAGAAAGACATAATACGTTGTAAAAAATGTTTTCAAAAACGATCGTTGATAGCACGTACACTCGCCTCTCGCCATTTCAACTCGCGATCGAGTTCGATTCCAGTGTCTGCGTTATAAATAGAGTTCGGTGGTAGGACACTCGGACACGTGGTTTCCCACTGGTTCTCCGGTTTCCTACTACATGAAGGCCATGCTAATGATATCAATCGCTCTATCGTTAAATGCAACACCTCAATTAATTTTCCCATAGGGTTACTGTACAGCCTTTACCAACATCTGAGCTTCAAAGCAGGGCAGCAGACATTGTTTTAGGTTTAATATCTTCAGTATAGCCAAGACTAGTAATTTAAAACAATAAAATACATAAGTTAGCCAGGTTTTTTTTTTCTCGCTCATGTTTTGTGACCGCTATGGAACATACAAAATGCATACACTATCTAGCTGAATATGCGGTGCTTCGGTCAAACACTTCCGAAATTTGAATGAAACCTCATATCAACATGGGATTTTCTGTATCATCGGCCTTTTACACTGCAGATGTATGCTAAAGCAATGAAAAACCTATTTTTCAAATTAAAAATTGCCTGAAATTGAGAAAAAATAGAATTATTTTCTGTTTTCCTTTTGTCTGCGTGCTTTCAGGGGAGATAATAGAGGTGTGAGACCTTTGCTATTACAAAAGTCAATGTAGAATAAGTAACAGTTTATACTAATGCGTAATGCTTGAAACACAATATTAATAAGGTTTTGGCCTTCTTAAAAATTAAAACAAAATAACGACTTTTCTATTTGCGCGGTTTTTATTCCCAGTCTCTTTAATACGTCTCTAAATAAGGAATGATGATTTTTTAACAGTAACATTAATTTTTAAAACGACATTTACATGCAGTCATTTTAAAGTGCAAGACAACAGACATGTGATTTTAACAATTACTGACGAGTGTGTTTATTGTAATTCTGCCATGCATTCCAGGTGATGAAATGCTGGACACACAAGAATTCAAAGGAGCCCCTTTCCTGTTTGCACGTAAGTACACCATGACATTACATATTAATTAAATGCTGCGACATTGCTTTCATTTATACAGACTGATTAGTTTATTAACGTCTCATTGTTTACATACATTTTCATATACACGATAGTACATAAAACACATAAGCTGCAAATACCGTTCTTTACAGAGTTACAAGAGACGATACACGTGCTGTATTATTATTGTTCACTTTTTCGAAACAGATCGAATGAATCAATTTTGTTTAGTAATAAGTTTGAATTTACTTTTCAGATGTTAATCACAGCCGGAACAAGTCAGTCCCAACAGTCGCCTAGCATGCCAAACAGCAAACACATACAAACGTTTTAGCTTTACCAAATAAATTCAATAAGAGACACGGCTTTTTAAAGGGACACACGCAATCTTGATTCGGCGTCCCGTTATTTTTCTAAATAACTTGCAGATGTTCAATCATTAATATTAATTACAAGAATAGTATAAAGCAAATTGTTTTTGCATATTATTAAGTGTTTAATACATTGCAGCAATAAAATAGTCATACCTGTGGTAGAATAAGACGAAAACAGGAACAAATCAACATTTTATTGAATTATATGCACGCAGGTTAAAAGTCAAATTGATACTGGATAAATAAATGGAGACACTAATTTCAATGCTTCAAAATTGCTCTTGTACTGTCATTTTATATTTGAAACTGTTTGTTTATTTTTTATATAAAGTATAGTTTTAGATTTATTAAAGCTTGCTTAAGAAAACATGTTATTATTATTGAAAAACAACCAGCGTATTGGCGTGTCCGAGAGGTTAGCATGGTGTAATAGAAACCGGAGGACCCGGGTTTAAACCTCAACGGCGCCACTGAGATTTGTCGGCGTGTGTTCTGGGCAAGATTCTTTCCTCAGCCTCATCCGTCGAATGGGCGATATCCTCCGAGCACGTTAAAAGAACCACAGGAATTTATTTGATGTATAAGAGAGAGAGTAGTTTCCAGATTCCTATGTATCCTTCCCCTGTATCTGTATCTGTGGCGACTCTAAATAATCTCCACTGTGTTGATGCGAAGTTAAGCCACATTCAGTTATAAACAACAGTTAATAGTAATAGTGTTCTTTATTAGGAAACACCAGTGTGTTATTTTCTTTATTACTAGTACTTAAGATATACACGGCTAAAAATTTTAACGGATTGCTTGTCGATTTTCCATATGGTTACGTGTTAGCCTAAATGCACCATTTTGACCGGCTTTTCCTAAATACCTTTCTTTTAGGAAAAGCCGGGCCGTCTAAAATGGTGCATTTAACACGTAACCATATGGAACATCGATAAGCAATCTGTCAATATTTTTTAGCGGTGTTTAAACACCCTATTTTTAAAATATGTTATGAGTATTTGCATTCGTACACCGTAATAATGAGTATCCTAGTGTGACACTCCAGCAATTGTATCTTGTATGTTATGTTCTGTCTGATGCATATCAGCTTGTATATTGTTAACGTGATGCATGTCATTTTGATAACTTGATAATAAACAAATCAAAAAGTAAAAATGATTATGTATTTCATAGATCGGTGTGGGAAAAAGTAATGAAAATATATTTAACCAACAATTGAAAATATAAGGCTTTATTTCACTCATATAAGCCACTGTTTCATAAGTCAGGCCGGGACAAAGGTCTTACACATGTGTCCTTGTTACGAATCATGAGAAATTATACTTTAGCATGTTCAACTCAACCGTCATTTATATCAAAAGTCTAAGTATCTTTAGCCTTGAAGACAAGAACCTGGTTGTTGGTCGCCACACATCGCCTCATGGTTGTTGGTCGCCACATAACGTCTCATTGTTGTTGGTCGCCACACATCGCCTCATGGTTTTGGAATCAAACGATACATAACGAGGTTATAGACACGTTATAATACCGTTAACCATTAAAGCCACACATCGCCTAATGGTTTGGAATCAAACGATACATAACGAGGTTATAGACACGTTATAATACCGTTAACCATTAAAGCCACATATCGCCTCATGGTTTTGGAATCAAACGATACATAACGAGGTTATAGACACGTTATAATACCGTTAACCATTAAAGCCACATATCGCCTCATGGTTTTGGAATCAAACGATACATAACGAGGTTATAGACACGTTATAATACCGTTAACCATTAACGCCACACATCGCCTCATGGTTTTGGAATCAAACGATACATAACGAGGTTATAGACAGGTTTTGGAATCAAACGATACATAACGAGGTTATAGACACGTTATAATACCGTTAACCATTAACGCCACACATCGCCTCATGGTTTTGGAATCAAACGATACATAACGAGGTTATAGACACGTTATAATACCGTTAACCATTAAACCCACATATCGCCTCATGGTTTTGGAATCAAACGATACATAACGAGGTTATAGACACGTTATAATACCGTTAACCATTAAAGCCACATATCGCCTCATGGTTTTGGAATCAAACGATACATAACGAGGTTATAGACACGTTATAATACCGTTAACCATTAAAGCCACATATCGCCTCATGGTTTTGGAATCAAACGATACATAACGAGGTTATAGACACGTTATAATACCGTTAACCATTAACGCCACACATCGCCTCATGGTTTTGGAATCAAACGATACATAACGAGGTTATAGACAGGTTTTGGAATCAAACGATACATAACGAGGTTATAGACACGTTATAATACCGTTAACCATTAACGCCACATATCGCCTCATGGTTTTGGAATCAAACGATACATAACGAGGTTATAGACACGTTATAATACCGTTAACCATTAAACCCACATATCGCCTCATGGTTTTGGAATCAAACGATACATAACGAGGTTATAGACACGTTATAATACCGTTAACCATTAAAGCCACACATCGCTTCATAGTTTTGGAATCAAACGATACATAACGAGGTTATAGACACGTTATAATACCGTTAACCATTAAAGCCACATATCGCCTCATGGTTTTGGAATCAAACGATACATAACGAGGTTATAGACACGTTATAATACCGTTAACCATTAAAGCCACATATCGCCTCATGGTTTTGGAATCAAACGATACATAACGAGGTTATAGACACGTTATAATACCGTTAACCATTAAAGCCATATATCGCCTCATGGTTTTGGAATCAAACGATACATAACGAGGTTATAGACACGTTATAATACCGTTAACCATTAAAGCCACATATCGCCTCATGGTTTTGGAATCAAACGATACATAACGAGGTAATAGACACGTTATAATACCGTTAACCATTAAAGCCTCAGTGTTACCTTGATGCCAAGGACCTGTATGGTGTACGATCAGTGTTACCTTGATGACAAGGACCTGTATGGTGTACGATCAGGGTCCTTGATGACAAGGACCTGTATGGTGTACGATCAGGGTCCTTGATGACAAGGACCTGTATGGTGTACGATCAGGGTCCTTGATGACAAGGACCTGTATGGTGTACGATCAGGGTCCTTGATGACAAGGACCTGTATGGTGTACGATCAGGGTCCTTGATGACAAGGACCTGTATGGTGTACGATCAGGGTCCTTGATGACAAGGACCTGTATGGTGTACGATCAGGGTCCTTGATGACAAGGACCTGTATGGTGTACGATCAGGGTTCTTGATGACAAGGACCTGTATGGTGTACGATCAGGGTCCTTGATGACAAGGACCTGTATGGTGTACGATCAGGGTCCTTGATGACAAGGACCTGTATGGTGTACGATCAGGGTCCTTGATGACAAGGACCTGTATGGTGTACGATCAGGGTCCTTGATGACAAGGACCTGTATGGTGTACGATCAGGGTCCTTGATGACAAGGACCTGTATGGTGTACGATCAGGGTCCTTGATGACAAGGACCTGTATGGTGTACGATCAGGGTCCTTGATGACAAGGACCTGTATGGTGTACGATCAGGGTTCTTGATGACAAGGACCTGTATGGTGTACGATCAGGGTCCTTGATGACAAGGACCTGTATGGTGTACGATCAGGGTCCTTGATGACAAGGACCTGTATGGTGTACGATCAGGGTCATAAAGGTTTTACATGTATTTGTTTTGCTAGCATACAACTGTATGATACTGAAATAATTTTGAATGATACTGAATAAGAGTATCATACTAATTACACCTTAACACGCGTTACGTACCGTGATGGTCATACTTGGTGTTAGTGTAACCGGGTACAGGTAAATGGTGAATAATCGATTCCTAATCGTATGTGCTCGATAGCTCAGTGGTTAGAGACCTGGTACGGTAAACCAGAGACCCTGGGCTCGAGTCCCGGTTGAGGAACAATTTGTTCAACGCCTGTTATATTTGGGGGCTCGTCCGGGATCCAGGACAGTGTCTGTTAGCATGAAACAGTATGAAAATAAGTCTGACAGCTGACCTGGAGTTAACTCCACTAGAAATTCAGGGACGAATTTCAATCTGGTGGTGGTGTATGTAACCGGGTACAGGTAAATGGTGAATTATCGATTCCTAACCGTATGTGCTCGATAGCTCAGTGGTTATAGACCTGGTACGGTAAACCAGAGACCCTGGGTTCGAGTCCCTGTTGAGGAACGATTTTTTCACCGCCTGTTATATTTGTCACAGAGTCAAAATATCCCATTTGGCATGTTGTCCAAATCCTATATTTTGACTCTGTGACATTAGTATGATACTTGATTGTTTTGTATGATACTGAACAACTTTGAATGATACTAATAAAACAATATAATATCATTCTAAAAATACAGTTTCGTACTAATGAAATCTGTAAGGCCCTGATCTTACATCATAGACCTGACTGTCGATCTCGACACTTATTCACATGGTAATTAAAAGTTACAGCAAGGACACGAAATTAGACCGATTGCTTTTAAAGAGTATAAGTTGACCGTGACCTTTGGTATACAGACCTGGGAGATACCTGCGACACATCGTCTTTGTATGTTGAACAGTTGTACAAAGATATATTAAAATTCCTCAAACCATGTGACAGTTACAGACCAATTTCAATCAGACCCTTTATCACGCTACGATACTCTACGCTACTAAGGATCTGACAACATTGCATTGGAGGTCACGTCAGACTGACCTTACGATTAGCCAATTCCATGCGATTTTTCAGTCAAACGTTGTGGAGCAGTTTACGCTCGGTATTGAAAGAGACAATGTCCGTAACTTTCAGCTTATTAAACACAAAAATATGGTGTTGACAAACATAACACATCAACCATTTTCGAATATTTGCTGAATAAAACCAAGATTGTTTGACGGAATTCAATAGCGGTACAAAAAAAATAATTACCGGTTAGTTTAAACATATTTATTTTACATCGATTGCGAAACAAGTTCTTGCAACTTAGATTAATCACTCTCGATGGCTTCCTGGGAAGAACCAGTACTAAGCAATGTGGATTAATTATCTTGCTAAAGGATAAATAACGTGGCCGCTGCGAGGATCGAACCCACGACCTCTCGATCTGGAGTCTGACGCCCTACCACCGGACCACGCACTCCACAATTACCGCTTCGTAGGGCTGAACTCGTAACCCACACTAAAATCACCCTCGCGGGTAATAATAATAGAACGTCGCAATAGCCTACCTCGCTAATAACTGCATTAGCGGGCCAAATGATTAATACGTCCTATATAGAAAACATAATGTTGTACGTAATAATCTCGGTAGAATAATGTTTCGAATGTTTTCAAAAAACATAACTGCGCCTATGATTTTCTTCGTATTGTTGCTGTAAAACATGCCATTTAGTGCATTTCTTTGAATGTATCGTGCAATCCACAGCATTAACACACGGCGATCTGTACGAGATATTGCGAAAGTTTAGCGAGATAATCCGATTGATCACCGTTCGAACACAATCATTAAATTACTTGACGTTTCGTTAAAATGTTTATGTATATACCGAATTATTTCAAATGACACTAGACGGTCTCGTTCGACATTAAATGGTGTCATTTGATACTGTTTCAATGCTTTTCACTGTTTGAAAATATTCACTAAATGAAATGGAAAAAGATATGTTGTATGATCTCTGTTTTTACTAAACTATTTCAAAAGACACCAGGCGGTTTCGATGGTCATTAGATGGTTCCAGTTGATACCCATTGAAATGTTTCATTGTTATAAAAATGTTACAGTGTGGTTTGGATTTTTGTTAAATGAGTTCATAACTTATTAGATGGATCGAAAGCAAACTTTCATTAGACGGTTTCATATTTTTAACACTATACTGATGATTATGTTTCGAAATAGCCGCGCCCAACTCAGCACGAGACTATTTTCGAAGTAAAAATGTGTGACGTTGTATAAGGCGGCATGGGATTTTAGTCTAGGCACACGCTTCAGTCTATCAAACCAAAACTATTTTCTTTATAATGTTTTCATTTACATCTAATTCTGAAGGACGTTAAGATTCCGATCAGTATCGTGCAATACTACTCCGGTTCATTGTTGATATTGAACTGGATTTTAAACACATTATTTCTATAAACTTACCCTTAGAGGAACCTTAATATTGGCTTGAATGCCTTTATTTTACCATAGAATGTACACTTCTGCTACATACAACTATATACATATACTAGGACTACTTGTCTTTCGACACATCATAATCGGAGCAATTGAGACATTTTGACACATTATATATTTCTAGAACATCTGCACGTGTCTGGTTTTGACGTATCGGTGGAGTCAGGTGAACCACGTGATTGGTCTGCGGTATGACATAATCTATGTCGTCAACTGGCGGTTGCCGATGTTGACCAGGGTATTGATTTGACTCAGGTGGTTGCTGCTGATTTCCCCCATACTCATTATGGTGAATCCATCCCTCGTCGTTATCTACGTGCCTGCTTGCATCTGCCCTTTTTCTCTCTTGGTGCTTGGTTTTACGTCTAAACCATTGCTTGATTTTATCACTTACGCCGGACTGCGGTCTTTGCTTGTGTGAACCAGGCCTGTTTTTCAGCGCATTGACAAGTGCCGTTTTCAGACCCCAGCTTGACGAGATAGCTAATTCTTCTTCGTTTGTACCATATTCACTCTGTATAGAGCGTATTTCGAGCATGTACCGCTTCATTTTTCTTCTCCGGCCAAGTTGATTGTTATACCGGAAAACATCAGTTTGCTCTTTGCCGACCTTTGTTATCGCTAGATTTGGCAGAACGCTCTCTAAAAATAAAATGACAGAAAGTCGTTGGAGTTTCCAGTGCCTGTCACGTGCACTGATAGTACCGATGTTTTGCACGAGCTCGGCGCAAGTGCCCGACATCATGGCGATGAGCGCGTTGATCATTAGCAGCGTTGTCCTGATGATAAAGCCTACAAATATAAGTATGGCCAACGCAGGGTGTCTAGTGTCATACAGAGCGGCAATCTCTCCTAGACCTACCATCAGTTTGAACATGGAATACAAAACGCGACCAAAATCCGAAAACTGCTCGTTATTGGCGGTGTCGGATCCTTGGATGGTCATGTAAATGGCCGTCGAAAAAGCCAACAGTTCTAACCCAAGAATAACGAAAAATCGAAGCATGTCGCCGACGAGCACTTTTTGTATTAGGACTGTAAAGAAACTGAATGGTCGGATGGCACGAAGAAAAAATATCACATTGAACCAGCCGAGGATCAATGCTATAATAAGACAATAATTCTCGTAGTACGGACTCCAGATGGCGAGGAAAAAGTCTATAATGAGCGACAAGCCAAACAGTATGAACATAACGCGGAAGGAACCATTGCTGTACGGATTGAGGAATGAGTTTATTGTCCATGGCATACGACCCATTGCACATCGAATGATGTCTTGGCTAACAACTAACGCAGCAATCACCGCACTCAACACACCATACACGGTAATGAAATTGTCTTCTAGGATTTTGTGCTTGAAATTCGGACGTTCGTTGATGTCATAGCCAGTAGATGTGTTCTGGTGGTGTTGTGATCTTTCAATAGCGTACCATGTCAGAAAGCACATCAACAAAAAATAGATTATAAACAAAGGAAAGAAGTACTTCCGGTAAGCATTCCATTTCTGGTCGATAATTCGCCGCAAAGGAGGAAAAAGGATGAACTGGAATGCGCATTCTGGTTCGAGCTCAAGCAACATCATTAGAACGGACTTTCGGAAAGGACTGGCTTCTTTTGCGAATGCCCGCCGTAACGGGGCGTTTACTGGCATCAAAGACGTTCGCATACCGCTGTCTATTCCTGTTATTTCTTCCCTTTTCATATAAGATATGGCATCCATATCTGTGACATCGTAGACCTTAATGTCAAATAGACCGTCCTGACAGTTCTCGAAGCAGTAAACCTAAACAAAAAACAATATATTTAGAAGGCCATATAACGTACATTTATTAAACATCATGAATTGATTTCTAGATATATATATAAAAAAATACGTTCTATTTATTACAAATTAGATTTCTTCCTATCAATAATGAAATATTTTATGTAAAAAAAATAATCTGATATCTTGTTAAATTGTATATAACTGATATCAAAACTAATATATAATGGCAGTGTCCTACTTTACCCCGAGATTCATAATGAAACAGAAGAGCTGATGCTGGCCTAGTTTCGCAGAAAGTTGTAAAGGATTCATGGAATCGTTATTTTCCATCATCCAAACTTTTCTGCGCAATTTCCGGTTCCGGACTGCCTTACTTCCTGCATCATATGGAGCTGGATCTTCGCTTAGGTATCGACACATTTCCAAGACGTCGTCCAATTTGTCTTGGTAAAGGAAAGCATACCTAGAATGATAAAGCAATTCATTTTTTGATACGCAAAAGAATACTGCATTTAAGCAGTCAAATAAAAGTTTTATTTCATATTGTAAAATAGATCTATAGAGTGTTTTTTTCACTGACGAAACTAGCTTTTATTTTTATTGTAAAAAACAAAAATAATTTAAAATAACTTCTGAAAAAATAAATATTTAAATTTATATCTTTTACTTGGAAATGTTCTAACTTAGAAAATGAGCTATAGCTTTTAAAAATCGGTCAAGTATATTAAGAATTGTTGCAGTATACAGTACTGTACAATACAGTAGATCTAAGGGTCTGTTTTTTTGTGTGTGTTTTTTCGAAAACAATTTTATTTCAAAAAGTCGGTATGAACAAGGATTTATAAAAAAAGAACGTATAAAGTTAAATCATTGGCTTGGAAATATTTAACTAAGCAACTGAGTCGTTGTTTATTGAAATCGGTCAAGTATTTAGAAGTAATGGTGAGTTACCACGCCTATTTAACCTATGACGTCGCCAAAAATATCATTTTTTCTGCATACACTTTGATTATAAGGCATACAATAAAAATAACTTCTGTCGTGAATAACATACTTTATTTCATCTTGAAATGATCAAGCTTCGCCTTCGTGAAAATAAAAAGTCAATGAAATAACTCTGTTATTCAAATCCAAAACATTGTCTCCGTGGCCGAGGGGTTAACGACGTTGCGTTGTAAACCTTCCCGCCTCTCACCTTCTGCCTCCACCACAAAAAAAATCGACCGTCATATATAACCTTACATGGGTTAAACATGACGGAAAACACCAAACAATCAATAACTCCAAAACAACAAATATCCTCTGTTTATTAAAAGCAATTTATCTGTATCAGCTTAGACTGCAATATTTTGATCCGTAACAAAAAATACTGATTCGTGATTTGTTTGACATGATTCGTACACAATGATGATTTGTTATTTGTTTGACATGCTCCCGTACAAAATACAGATCCATTATTTGTTTGACATGATCCCGCACAAAATGATGATTCGTGATTTGTTTGACATGATCCGTACAAAAGGATGATTCGTTATTTATTTGACATGATCCCGTACAAAATAGTGATGTGTTATTTGTTTGACATGATCCCGTACACAATAGTGTGTTGTTGTTGTTTTTTGGTATGATCCTTACAAAATACCGATCCATTATTTGTTTGACATGATCCCGTACAAAATGATGATTTGTGATTTGTTTGACATAATCCGTACAAAATGATGATTCGCTATTTGTTTGGCATGATTCCGTACAAAATAGTGATTCGTTATTTATTTGGCATGATTCCGTACAAAATAGTGATTTGTTATTTGTTTGGTATGATCCTTACAAAACGATTGCAAGAATCAAGAATACTGAAACAGCATCGGATCAAGCATGCTGGGATATCACGGAATCAAGAATACCGAAACAGAGCAAATCAGAGATACTGAGATATCATCAAATCAGAGATATTGAGATAGCAAGGAATCCATCACAGAATCAAGAATACTGAAATAGCATCGAACCAAGACTATTGAAATATCATCGAATCAAGAACACTGATATATCATAGAATCAAGAATGCTGAAATATCACAGAATCAAGAACACCGGAACAGCATCAAATCAAGAATAGTGAGATATCGTACAATCAAGAATACTGAGACATCATCAAATCAGAGATACTGAGATATCATCAAATCAGAGATACTGAGATGGCATTGAATCAGAGATACTGCGATAGCATTGAATCAGAGATATTGGGAAATCATCAAATCAAGAATACCGAGATAGCAGCAAGTCAGAGATATTGAGATATCATCAAATCAAGAAATCTGAACTTGCAACAAACCAGAGATATTGAGATATCATCAAATCAAGCATACTGAAACAGTATCAAATCAAAAATGCTGAAATATCACAGAATCAATAATACTGAGATATCATAGAATCAAGAATACCGGAACAGCATCAAATCTAGAATACTGAGATAGCAGAAAATCATGAATATTGAAATAGTAACAAATCAGAGATCTCGGGGTATCATCAAATCATGAATACTGAAATAGCAGCAAATCAAGAATACTGAGACATCACAGAATCAAGAATACTGAAACAGCATCAAATCAAGAATATTGAAATAGTAGCAAACCAGAGATATTGAGATATCATCAAACCAGAGATATTGAGATATCATCAAATCAAGAATATCGAGATATCGTAGAATCAAGAATACTGGAACAGCATCAAATCAAGAATACTGAGATATCATCAAATCAAGAATACTGGAACAGCATCAAATCAAGAATACTGCGATATCATCAAATCAAGAATACTGAGATATCATCAATCAAGAATACTGAACTTGTAGCAAACCAGAGATATTGAGATATCATCAAACCAGAGATATTAAGATATGATCAAATCAAGAATACTGAGATATCGCAGATTCAAGAATACTGGAACAGCATCAAATCAAGAATACCGAGATATCACAGAATCAAGAATACTGAAACTGCATCGAATCAAGCATGCTGAGATATCACGGAATCAAGAATTCTGAGATATCATAGAATCAAGCATGCTGAGATATCACAGAATCAAGAATACTAGAACAGCACCAAATCAAGCATACTGAGATATCTCAGAATCAAGAATACTGAAACAGCATCTAATCAAGCATGCTGAGATATCTCAGAATCAAGAATACTGACATATAATCAAATCAGAGATACTGGGATAGCATTGAATCAGAGATATTGAGAAATCATCAAATCAAGGATACTGAGAAAGTAACTAATTATGAATACTGAATAAGCCGCAAATCAAGAATACTGAGATATCATCAAATCGGAGATATTGAGATAGCACGGAATCCATCACAGAATCAAGAATACTGGAACAGCATCAAATCAAGAATACTGAGATATCACAGAATCAAGTATATTGAGATATCATAGAATGAAGAATACTGAGATATCACAGAATCAAGTATATTGAGATATCATAGAATGAAGAATACTAAGATATCACAGAATCAAGTATATTGAGATATCATAGAATCAAGAATACTGAGATATCACAGAATCAGGAATACTAGAACAGCATCAAATCAAGAGTACTGAAATAGCAGCAAATCAAGAATACTGAGATGTCATAGAATCAAGAATACTGAGATATCACAGCATCAAGAATACTGAAACAGCATCAAATCAAGGATACTGAGATATCATCAAATCAAGAATACTGAACTTGCAGCAAACCTAACATCAAATCAAGAATACTGAGATATCATAGAATCAAGCATGTTGAGATGTCACAGAATCAAGAATACTGGAACAGCATCAAATCAATAATACTGAACTTGCAGCAAACCATAGATATCGAGATATCATCAAATCAAGAATACTGAGATATCATCAAATCAAGAATACTGGAACAGCATCAAATCAAGAATACTGAGATATCATCAAATCAAGAATACTGAGAGTTCATCAAATCAAGAATACCGAGATATCATCAAATCAAGAATACTGGAACAGCATCAAATCAATAATACTGAACTTGCAGCAAACCATAGATATCGAGATATCATCAAATCAAGAATACTGAGATATCATCAAATCAAGAATACTGGAACAGCATCAAATCAAGAATACTGAGATATCATCAAATCAAGAATACTGAGAGTTCATCAAATCAAGAATACCGAGATATCATCAAATCAAGAATACTGGAACAGCATCAAATCAAGAATACTGAGATATCATCAAATCAAGAATACCGAGATATCATTAAACCAAGAATATCGAGATAGCAGCAAATCAAGAATACTGAAATAGCAGCATATCAAAAAAACCTGAGATATCATCAAATCAAGAATACGGAGATATCAAAGAATCAAGAATACTGAGATATCAACAAATCAAGAATACTGAGATATCATCAGATCAAGAATATTGAACATGCGGCAAACCAGAGATATCATCAAATCAAGAATACTGTCATATCATAAAATCGAGCATGCTGAGATATCACATAATCAAGAATACTGGAACAGCATCAAATCAAGAATACTGAGATATCATGAAATCAAGAATATTGAGGTATTATCAAATCAGAAATACTGAGATATCATCAAATCCGGAATACTGAGATATCATCAATTCAAGAATACTGAGATATCATCAAATCAGAGATCTCGAGATATCATCAAATCAAGAATACTGAAGTTGCAGCAAATCAGAGATACTGAGATATCATCAATTCAAGAATACTGAGATATCATGAAATCAGAGATCTCGAGATATCATCAAATCAGAGATACTGAAATAGCAGTGTAGGACCATAATATTCCCAGATCACATTTTTCACACGTGTGAAGAATAGGATCCTATTCGTCACAGATGTGAAGAATGGGATCTCATTTTTCACACAACACAGTCACATATTTCACATTTCCTGTGAAATTTGTGATCGATGAAGGTTTTTGATGTGACATGAAATCGCATTCTTCACATTTCAATATTAATGTGCAATTTTACTAAAAATGTGCATTTTTACATATGAATCGCATTTTTCACATATGGCTGGGTTATTAACTCCGAAAAGTATTAACCGTAAGTCGTATGCTATTAGGTTCGTTTCCATAGGAAATGATCCATCAAAAAGGGTTAACGTATATTAACTTGCGAAACCTTTCTGGGAGTTGTTGCGGTAGCGCAGTTGGTAGCGTGGTCGAATTTGTTGTTGCTAGGCGCTGTCGCCGTAGCGGTGCGGGTTCGATCCCGGCTAGTGCCAAACTAAATTGTAATTTATGTTCACTGTAGTATGGTACATGTCCGTGTCCGCTCCATATCTCCTAAATCCCTGAAAGGATTTTCATGAAACTCGGGCATGTATGTCCTTCATCTCATCGCGGCGTGGCCGACTGGTTATCGCGTTGGACTTGCGATCGGAGGGTCGTACGTTTGAACCCCACTCGGACACGTCCATGATAAAACTGGTCGGAAACAAGGAAAATAATGAAATAATTATTCTATACATTTATATCAAACAATTATCACTATAACAGAGACCAAAATCCCTGTTGTAGGAGCCAACATCCATAATCAATGAATACGGGTCTCATTCCGTACTCAAGAGCACCATGTGTAAGAATGGTCGTAGGCAAAACATGTTATCCTTTATAAATATAGACAATTATTATTATCGAGAAAACGTGCAGAACCCATGTTCCAGGCGCGTCGGCTCAAGGTCACGGTCACGGTTGAAGGTCAAATATCCTAGCCAAGGATTTGGCTAATATTTCGTGTCCGCTCCTAAACCCCTTGAAGAATTTTCTTAAAACTAGGTTAAAGTTTTCACCTCATCGAGGCGACTTGCAGAACCCACGTTACAGGTGAGTAAGCTCAAATTAAAGGTTGCGGTTGCAGGTCAAAGATTCGAGCCCAGGATTTCGTCTCCGATCCATATCTCCTAAACCACTTGCTTGTAGGATTTTCATGAAACTTGGTTCAAATCTTCACCTCATCATGCAAAATAACAAAGTCCCATAACTCTGACAAACATTAAGCGAACAGAACGCAAAGGCGATATGCACAACTAGGTTTGGTACCAATCACTCGTGTTAATCTGGCCAGAGGTTATGGAGACAGACAGACGGACGGACGGACGGACAGACGTCGAAGGCAACACATTAATAATTATATATCTGCCCCTCAAGATGATGATGATAATGATGATGATGATGATGATGATGATGATGAGGATGATGATGATGATGATGATGATGATGATGATGATGATGATGATGAAGATGAGGATGATGATGATGCCATAAATACGTTGCAACACTAACAGGCACGGACAGAATCTGTGAAAAATGTGATTTTCTTGTTAACCCCCTTTTTGGACAAACACATATGTCACATTTGAAAATGTGAAGGATAGGATCTTATTCTTCACAAGTGTGTGAAAAATGTGATCTGGGAAAATTATGGTCCTACATAGCAGCAAATCAGAGATACTGAAATAGCAGCAAATCAGAGATCTCGAGATATCATCAAATCATGAATACTGAAATAGCAGCAAATCAGAGATACTGAAATATCAGAAAATCAGATATACTGGAATAGCAGCAAATCAGAGATACTGAGATATCATCAAATCAGAAGTACTGGGATATCATCAAATCAGAGATCTCGAGATATCATCAAATCAGAAATATTGAGATATCATCAAATCAGAAATATTGAGATATCATCAAATCAAGAATACTGAGATATCATCAAATCAGAATTATTGAGATAGCAGCAAATCAAGAATACTGAAACAGCATCGAATCAAGAATACTGAGATGTCATCAAATCAGAAATATTGAGATAGCAGCAAATCAAGAATACTGAAATAGCAGCAAATCAAGAATACTGAGATATCATAGAATCAGGGATACTGAAATAGCAGCAAATCACGAATACTGAAATAGCAGCAAATCAGAAATATTGAGATATCATCAAATCAAGAATACTGAAACAGCATCGAATCATGAATACAGAAATATCAGCAAATCAAGAATACCGGGATAGTAGCAAATCAGAGATCTGGAGATATCATCAAATCAAGAATACCAGGATAGTAGCAAATCAAGAATACTGAGATATCATCAAATCAAGAATACTGGAACAGCCTTGAATCAATAATTTTGAGATATCACAGAATCGAGAATATTGGAACATCACAGAATCAAGAATACTGAGATATCACAGAATCAAATATTGAAACATCACATAATCAAGGATATTGACACATCACAGAATCACAGTATCTCTGATTTGCTTCTATTCCAGTGTCTCTGATTTGCTGATATTTCAGTATCTCTGATTTGCTGCTATTTCAGTATTCATGATTTGATGATATCTCGAGATCTCTGATTTGCTGCTATTTCAGTATCTCTGATTTGCTGCTATTTCAGTATCTCTGATTTGATGATATCTCGAGATCTCTGATTTGATGATATCTCAGTATTCTTGAATTGATGATATCTTAGTATCTCTGATTTGCTGCAATTTCAGTATTCTTGATTTGATGATATCTCGAGATCTCTGATTTGATGATATCTCAGTATTCTTGAATTGATGATATCTCAGTATTCCAGATTTGATGATATCTCAGTATTCCTGATTTGATAATATCTCAGTATTCTTGATTTGATGATATCTCAGTATTCTTGATTTGATGCTGTTCCAGTATTCTTGATTATGTGACATCTCAGCATGCTCGATTTTATGATATGACAGTATTCTTGATTTGATGATATCTCTGGTTTGCCGCAAGTTCAGTATTCTTGATCTGATGATATCTCAGTATTCTTGATTTGTTGATATCTCAGTATTCTTGATTCTTTGATATCTCCGTATTCTTGATTTGATGATATCTCAGTTTTTTTGATATGCTGCTATTTCAGTATTCTTGATTTGCTGCTATCTCGATATTCTTCGTTTAATGATATCTCGGTATTCTTGATTTGATGATATCTCAATATTCTTGATTTGATGCTGCTCCAGTATTCTTGATTTGATGATATCTCGGTATTCTTGATTTGATGAACTCTCAGTATTCTTGATTTGATGATATCTCAGTATTCTTGATTTGATGCTGTTCCAGTATTCTTGATTTGATGATATCTCAGTATTCTTGATTTGATGATATCTCTGGTTTGCTGCAAGTTCAGTATTCTTGATTTGATTCTGTTCCAGTATTCTTGATTCTGTGACATCTCAACATGCTTGATTCTATGATATCTCAGTATTCTTGATTTGATGATAGGTTTGCTGCAAGTTCAGGTATTCTTGATTTGATGAATTCTCAGTATTCTTGATTTGATGCTGTTTCAGTATTCTTGATGCTGTGATATCTCAGTATTCTTGATTCTATGACATCTCAGTATTATTGATTTGTTGCTATTTCAATACTCTTGATTTGATGCTGTTCCAGTATTCTTGATTCTGTGATATCTCAGTATTCTTGATTCTATGATATCTCAATATACTTGATTCTGTGATATCTCAGTATTCTTGATTCTATGATATCTCAATATACTTGATTCTGTAATATCTCAGTATTCTAGATTTGATGCTGTTCCAGTATTCTTGATTCTGTGATGGATTCCGTGCTATCTCAATATTTCCGATTTGATGATATCTCAGTATTCTTGATTTGCTGCTATTTCAGTATTCATGATTTGCTGCTATTTCAGTATTCATGATTTTCTACTATCTCAGTATTCTTGATTTGATGATTTCTCAATATCTCTGATTCAATGCTATCCCAGTATCTCTGATTTTATGATATCTCAGTATTCTTGATTCTGAGATATCTCAGCATCCTTGTTTCGATGCTGTTTCAGTATTCTTGATTCTGAGATATCTCAGTATGCTTGATTTGGTGCTGTTCTAGTATTATTGATTCTGTGATATCTCAGCATGCTTGATTTTATGATATCTCAGAATTCTTGATTCCGTGATATCTCAGCATGCTTGATTCGATGCAGTTTCAGTATTCTTGATTCTGTGATATCTCGGTATTCTTGATTTGATGCTGTTCCAGTATTCTTGATTCTGCGATATCTCAGTATTCTTGATTTGATCATATCTTAATATCTCTGGTTTGATGATATCTCAATATCTCTGGTTTGCTACAAGTTCAGTATTCTTGATTGATGATATCTCAGTATTCTTGATTTGATGATATCGCAGTATTCTTGATTTGATGCTGTTCCAGTATTATTGATTTGATGATATCTCAGTATTCTCGATTTGATCATATCTCAATATCTCTGGTTTGATGATTTCTCAATATCTCTGGTTTGCTACAAGTTCAGTATTCTTGATTGATGATATCTCATTATTCTTGATTTGATGATATCTCAGTATTCTTGATTTGATGCTGTTCCAGTATTCTTGATTTGATGATATCTCAGCATTCTTGATTTGATGCTGTTCCAGTATTCTTGATTCTGCGATATCTCGGTATTCTTGATTTGATGATATCTCAATATCTCTGGTTTGATGATATCTCAATATCTCTGGTTTGCTACTATTTCAATATTCTTGATTTGATGCTGTTTCAGTATTCTTGATTCTGTGATGTCTCAGTATTCTTGATTTGCTGCTATTTCAGTATTCATGATTTGATGATACCCCTAGATCTCTGATTTGTTACTATTTCAGTATTCATGATTTTCTGCTATCTCAGTATTCTAGATTTGATGCTGTTCCGGTATTCTTGATTCTATGAAATCTCAATATTCTTGATTCTATGATATCTCAGTATTTCTGATTCTGTGATATTTCAGCATTTTTGATTTTTGATACTGTTTCAGTATGCTGTATTTGATGATATCTCAATATCTCTGGTTTGTTGCAAATTCAGAGTTCTTAATTTAATGATATCTCAATATCTCTGACTTGCTGCTATCTCGGTATTCTTGATTTGATGATTTCCCAATATCTCTGTTTCAATGCTATCTCAGTATCTCTGATTCAATGCTATCTCAGTATCTCTGATTTGATGATATCTCAGTATCTCTGATTTGATGATATCTCAGTATTCTTGATTCAATGAAATCTCAGTATTCTTGATTGTACGATATCTCACTATTCTTGATTTGATGCTGTTCTGGTGTTCTTGATTCTGTGATATTTCAGCATTCTTGATTCTATGATATATCAGTGTTCTTGATTCGATGATATTTCAATAGTCTTGGTTCGATGCTATTTCAGTATTCTTGATTCTGTGATGGATTCCGTGCTATCTCAATATCTCTGATTTGATGATATCTCAGTATCTCTGATTTGCTCTGTTTCGGTATTCTTGATTCCGTGATATCCCAGCATGCTTGATCCGATGCTGTTTCAGTATTCTTGATTCTGTGATATCTCAGTATTGTTGATTTGATGCTTTTCCAGTATTCTCGATTCTGTGATATCTCAGTATTCTTGATTTGATGATATCTCAGTATTCTTGATTCCGTGATATCTCGGGATTCTTGATTTGATGATATCTCAGTATTCTTGATTCTGTGATTTCTCAGGATTCTTGATTTGATGCTTTTCTGGTATTCTTGATTTGATGATATCTCAGTATTCTTGATTCTGTGATATCTCAGAATGCTTGATTTGATGCTGTTTCAGTATTCTTGATTCTGTGATGTCTCAGTATTCTTGATTTGATTCTATTTCAGTATTCTTGATTCTGTGATGTCTCAGTATTCTTGATTTGATGCTGTTTGAGTATCTATGGTTTGCTGCAAGTTCAGTATTCTTGATTCTGTGATATCTCAGTATTTTTGATTTGATGCTGTTTCAGTATTCTTGATTCTGTGATGTCCCAGTATTCTTGATGTGATGCTGTTTCGGTTTGCTGCAAGTTCAGTATTCTTGATTCTGTGATATCTCAGTATTCTTGATTTGATGCTGTTCCTGTATTCTTGATTCTGTGATATCTCAGTATTCTTGATTTGATGATTTCTCCGTATTCTTGATACTGTGATATATCGATATTCTTGATTTGATGATATCTCAGTATTCTTGATTCTGTGATATCTCAGTATTCTGGATTTGATGCTTTTCCAGTATTCTTGATTTGATGATATCTCATTATTCTTGATTCTTTGATATCCCAGTATTCTTGATTCTGCGATATTATTTGATGCTTTTCCAGTATTCCTGATTCTGTGATATCTCTGACTGTGTAATATTTCAAATGGTGGCTCCACAAACATTATCAGAACCACATTTTGAGTGCCATGATCGAGTGTGATATGTATAGTGATGATGAGGATGATTGCTTTGCTCCTTCTGATTTTGTTTAACTGCCGAGACTAGACCCGGAGTTGATGCCGTTTTGGATCGTGATGACGACTATCTTGTTCCGTCAGACTTTGCTCGACGGCAAAATATTATTTTTTTTTGATGGGTTTTTATGATTGAGTAGAATATATAGTGAGGGTATCAGTATAGTTTTTTTCCAAAAAGTATGAAAAAACTGCTACAATATGCACTCTTTTTTTTCTTTCAAAACGTCTGTATTACAAATACGAAAATCGGGTAGGGTCCCCCCTTCCACTTTTTTTTTTTCAAAACGTCTGTATTACAAATGAGAAAATCGGGTAGGGTCCCCCCTTCCACTTTTTTTTGTTCAAAAACGTCTCTTTTTATCAAATTATGATAGAGTCCCCCCATATTTTAGTGATTTTCATGTTTTCGCGAGGGGAAAACTGCGCTGGTACCCCAACTTATCATACTACTTGGCTGATTTCTGCCATTGTCGTCTTTTCGTCTTTTCGCCCCCGAAAAGACGACAGAACGAAAAGACGACAGGACGAAAAGACGACAAATGCAGCACGAAAAGACGACAGAACGAAAAGACGCCATTTCAAGGGCGAAAAGATGACAGAACGCCACGTGAAAAGACGAAAAGACGACACTTCAGCGCGAAAAGACGCCATTTGATATTGTCGTCTTTTCTTGTTTTCGCGTGGCGTTCTGTCGTCTTTTCGCCCTTGAAATGGCGTCTTTTCGTTCTGTCGTTCTGTCGTGTTTTCTTTCTGTCGTTTTTTCACGCTGCATTTGTCGTCTTTTCGTTCTGTTGTTCTGTCGTCTTTTCGTTCTGTCGTCTTTTCACCTTCCGGTTGACATGCACGTTTCGGTCATTGCGGCCATTTCACGGTGACAGGGAGTACGTCATATGACGTACTCCCTGACGGTGACTACTAAATGTCGGGGACGATTTTGAATTGTTGCGGAAATGGGTAAAAAGGCAGGATGTGTGGATATCATATGTCAAACCAATAATAAACGGAGGGTTACTATTTCTTTTAAATGTTTTTTATAAACGCAGAATGGTTCATTTAATAGAATATTAAAACATAATAATATAACTGATTTACATAATGAACTGTACCTTTATACATGTGTTATACAAGATCATACAGCCAGGTTACGGTCATACACAACTAAATATGAACTCATTTAAGAGCCTCTATTCATATAATATATATCTTGACACTTTCAAAAAGAACTGATTAAGATAAAGCCAAACACATAATTCTCACTTCAATATTCATTATATAAGTGCCTTACGCAAGACTAGTGTTAAATATAATTATGATGACCATTATGCGTTTATATAAACGATTTAACAGAACTAGTAACCCTTCGTTTATTTATTGAACATACGGTATGCACATTCCATGTCGATTTTGCCCGATTTCTCCGACAGTTCAAACTAGTAGTCAACCGGAAGGCGAAAAGACGACAGAACGAAAAGACGATAGAACGACAGAACGAAAAGACGACAGAACGACAGAACGAGAAGACGATAAATGCAGCATGAAAAGACATCAGAACGACAAGACGACAGAGCGACAGAACGAAAAGACGCAATTTCAAGGGCGAAAAGACGACAGAATGCCACGCGAAAAGACGACAATATCAGATGGCGTCTTTTCGCGCTGAAGTGTCGTCTTTTCGTCTTTTTGCGTGGCGTTCTGTCGTCTTTTCGCCCTAGAAATGGCGTTTTTTCGTTCTGTCGTCTTTTCGTTCTTTCATCTTTTCGTGCTGCATTTGACGTCTTTTCGTCCTGTCGTCTTTTCGGGGGCGAAATAACGAAACGACGAAAAGACGACAAATGGCAGAAATCAGCCACCATACGTTTCACTCATTGACGGCTGTGTTGCAGTCTAATTTTGCTTTAGACTGCTTCACTGCGCATGTACCGTTTCACTCAAACAAGCGACACAAGACCGATTTTACGGCTAAATAAAGCGCATTCCAACCAAGATCGTGGCCAAGCGTCTGATCTACGTTCTATAAAAAGATATACATGTATTGGGATTGTTTACATAATTCAGATGCGTCACTTACATAAAGGAGTAAGGTGGCGGGATATCTATAAACTGTGAATATAAGTTACGCCTATAAAACAAGCAAGTAAACATAATGGCGGACTTCTACAGTCGTTTATATTTAAACGCTGTGTAGCAGTCTAATTTTGCTTTATCAAACGCATGCGGAATACTTTGTTTTTTATTGTACATAACGCTAGATGACGTCATGAAGTTAGAACAATATTTCGGCGTCCACGGCATGAGTGTTTAATAAACCATAAAAATGTGGATACTTAACATGATAAAACGAATATTATTGCAGTGTCTAACTATCAAGTATATTAGGCGAGGCACAAATACGCAGAATGGCAGAGCCTCGCAATACATCTTTTTTTAAGCCTCGACTATAAACTTGATAGTTGAGAAAATATGTTCACTCTGAGTTATGGTATATATAACAGTGGAGACATCGTTAAATACGTCAGGTTGACAGATCATCATCGTTTTAACCTACATTACAATAACATATTACTTTGTTTACATCCTAGACGAATGAACTTTCACTGGAAAAATGTATGTATCACGAACATGTATGTTGGGTGTACTTTTAATATTTATTGGTATTTTATAGCATTTTTTAACACTAAATAGGCATTACGTAATAACAACAGCGCGCACACAGACTCATCAAGCGCTAAATAACAAGTCATTATTTGCATATTGATAAGATACAGTATTACACCAGGCTATGTTAATTTACACGTGCGACAATATGGATTGCATATTTATTGATCCATCTTTAGTTGCGTTCAAATATGTTGTTATTTTGCCTCATAATATATGGTAGTTAGTATACTATTTGCTCAAGTAGCGTTGTAGTTCAGTGGATAGAGCATGTATTTTCCGGAGTCAACTATATTCAATAACCAATATGCCTGTGTTTTGTTTTTTTGTTTTGTTTTTTAATATTTCCAATTGTCCAGGATATACATCGTATTTTCCGGAATCAACTATATTCAGCCAATACCACTGGGGGTAAACCCGGTATCAACGCAAATGGATTCTGGACGAAAACCAGTCACGGCTGCGCAACGAAAAGTCAATACTGCCTGTATTATGTAGTTATTCGACATATCAATGCCACTGTATAATTCTGTCACGGTGTCCTGACGATTGCAATTATAAAGTCACGGTTTCTCCCTTACAGTGTCACGGATTTTCTACGATAATTACAGAGTTGATTAATGGAGGGAATCGTAGGTACCAGTTGGTTTGATGTATACAGGAATTAAACCACTATGGTATTCATGCCTGGTGTAGTCGAAAGGAATTCGCAAATATACAACCCCCTACGTTTGTTGTGATAAAATACATTTTTGAGTATTTAAAGCCTGTTGTTCTGGCTGAAATGACTTTATTGACTTGTTTGTAAGAGCTAAGAACCATCTGCATGATTGTATGATTATTTTATTTATCAACTTGAAAGTTTTGAAAGTAGAACACATGTAAGAGGTGCCGAATGAATGCAATTTGTTCACGGTGTCAACACAGATCAGAATTCTATTTTCTTATATGCCACATAAGCCCTACTTTTCTCAGCAGTTGTCTAGAGAGGAAGGTCTCATGACTGAAAACTTAGTTTCAACTTCATTTTGAAAAATGGCTAACGAGAAAGCTTGGAAAATAGTGTACAGAACTCAATGGGATTTGTTTTACTTCCGGTACACCTTGAGAGTATGATGGAGGTTTCAGGCTTTTGAGGAAGGATCTTCCATATGCATAAAGGAAGTAGATGTTAGTACATCTATGGAATATGAAAGTGACGAGTCCACCTTAAAGGGACACACGGCAATCGAGTTTAGACAAGCTTAGTTTTTTTACATAAAAAACGCATTTGTTTAATCATTGGTATTAATTATAAGAATAGTATAAGGCAAATTTTTGTTGTTTTGCATTCACTATTACTAACTGTTGATTATGTTTCATCAGTAATATATTCAAACCCATGATAGAATAACGAAGAAAAGTTGAACAATCAACATTGTATTTAAATATATGCAAGTATGTTTAAAGTCAAAATGATAAAGGACCGAAAGGCTAATTTTAATGCTCAACCCGGGGCTAGAGGCATAAACGGTATAAGGATGTATTTCGAGTGAAAAACTCTCTAAAAAGCCAAATGTTTACCATTTTCATTCAAAATCCACGTTTATAAACAGACATTGTAACGGTCAGAAGCCAAAAAGGTCACTGGGGGTTTACACCAGGTTCTAGGGTGCACCAAACCTCACACTTACCCTATTGTCATCCCAATTAAACGGGACTGTGTAAATAAAGAAATCCCCGCCAAGAAATATTCTCTAACCAACAAGGCAGCGTTTAAAGGCTATATAAGTAAAACACCTAGATGATCATGTATATATAAATACAAGAAAAAAGCCTAGAAAGCCACAATGAAGGTACTCGATGACTTGGCAGAAGCTAGAGCAACAAGAGAATAAACCATTGAGGGCACGACAAGACAAGACCGCGTAAAAACATCAAAACGCCACCAAATGGGCCATGTTTTCATCTTAATGCATTACTTAACCATTTACTGAATTGATTTAAATATTTATTCGCTGGCTTGACCGAAAATAGTATCATCTAAGCATTGTTTTAAAGGTAAGTATAGGTGATAAAGTGTGAGTGTTCCAACTACATGTATTTCTTGATATGCATCGATTTTCTGTCAATGTCTTACTTTTTATCCCCGAAAAGGGGTAGTTTTACTCTTTCTCTCTCTCTCTCTCTCTCTCTCTCTCTCTCTCTCTCTGTCATTACATAACATGTTTACATATTTTCCTCCATAAATCATATAAGCACGTAATAGATATCAGAGGAGGATTTTGGATATATTTTACGAACCACAATTAGTTAAATCCATTTATGTGCACATTTCTTTTAAGTAAAAACCTAACTTGATGTAATACTGTTTAAAAAGTATAATAATATTGTGTAATGAAACGGCCATTAAATTATTCTCAAACCTAAAGTACTACTTACTACCAATATCAAGTTGTAAATAAAGGATTATTACAACTTGTACCAGTTTTACTGAGTTCATCAGTCATGACATTCAATACAACAACTTTATCACATCCTTAACGATTAATTACATCGTTAAGGATGTGGTAAAGTTGATGAATGATTAATTAAATCGTTAAGGATGTGGTAAAGTTGATGTATTTACGCCGATTAATATCCGGCCGATTTTGAGAAATTAGAGTTGGCCTTAATTCGAAGAAGCGGATTGCGTTGATTATAAATGCCGATCCGATTTGTAATTTAACATTATCTGCGCTACAGAGGTTGGAGAAACACTAATAACATCTTAAAACACAGGTAAGAGTCTTAAATAATAAACATAAAGTGAAAAAAAGTATATCTCTCTAAGGTAGTGCTGATGATGTATATGTCTTTAGGACGCTTGTCTTAAATTACACAACCATGGACTGATTATAGAAGTTACGGACTGATTAAAGAACTCTTGGACTGATGATAGATCTCGTGGACTGATTATTAAACTTGTGGACTGATTATATAACTTGGGAACTGATTTAAAAATTCGTGGACAGGTTATAGAACTTGTGGTCCGATTATAGAACGTGTGGACTGATTAAAGAACTCGCGGATTGATCTTGCGGACTGATTTCAGAACTCGCGGACTGATATAGAACCTGCGGAACTATTTTAATGTTTAACCTACTTTTCAATCCAAACCTTCTTTTCAATCAAGTAAGATCGACACGATTTTTAAAGTTTGTATTCATTTCGTTAAAACCCAGATTAATTGTATTAAGTGTACTATTTTATTAAGTGTATGACTATTTTATTTAGTGTTCAAGGCGCATTGCGCATGCGTCATAATTCAATTGTACACAGTGTTTACGGGAATATTCATTTGCATATCAATGCCATCGCTCACTGAATTGTTAAAAAGTAGGTTAAAGTTCTACTAAATAAGTCAGTGTTTATTAAGTGGAATTTTAACAAAATAAAGAAAAAAGCATTCGCTCCCTACTGTTGTTACATTTGGGTTTCTATTTTTTTTTTAATTCCGCTTAATTTTCCCATACAAAGAACTCGCAGACTGATTATAGATTTTGTGGACTGATTATAGATTTTGTGTGATTATAGATTTTGTGGACTGATTATAGATTTTGTGGACTGATTATAGAACTTGCGGATTGATTATACAACTTGCCTGGCTAATACTTTTTGTATTATAATGTATTATACAGTATCAAAACATTAACTTGCGTTAATACAAATAACTAACATTTATAAAAAATAATAGTAACAATTATTCATTTGTACTTAATTCTTTGTTTTTTTACATTTTCGGCTATGTGTATTTTGTAACGTATACCGATAGTACGGTTTGCCTCACATTGGCATAGTTCTGTCGACCTCATTAAAGGTTCATAATTATATACAATCTAATGAGAATATATCATACATGTATGTATTTATACTGATAAAATGCATTTCTTTTACATTTAGAGCAATGGAGTTCTTTAAATATGTCCTAATCGGAGCAGTTTGTCTGTCCTGTGCCACTCCTACAGAGTCATGGTTATTTGATGACCTTTTAGGTAAAATTATCCTAAAGGAGGGATGCAAAGTAAGTGCGTTGTTTGTGCTATTTAAATAACATTTGTTTTTTGCGTATTGTCTTCGTTCTGCCATATAGACATTAATGTATCATTAAAGGAACTAACCCGCCAAATAACGGCACAATTACACTACAAAACCGTGTATCAAAACTCTATCCAGGTGTTCAGGTCATATAATTATATATATATATGCCATTAATCGTATATGTTTATTCATGGGTTTTTAAAATACCCGTGATTGAATATACATAAAAGAATTATGAGTTGGTAACTCTTTTTGGTAACAGTAGTTTTAGAAACGGTGTACATCTGTTGTAAAATGTGCCGGCTGATGGCGGGAAAGGGAGTTTAATTGTCAGAGAAATTGGTATTTTAGAACAATGTCATACATGCTATCATACAAACAATGAGTATTTCACGGCATCTGCACATCTAAACTAATTGTACTTTACATGATATCTATTACGCAACAGAATCGTTATTAGCTCCACTAGTCTTGACTTCATAGAGAGTAGACTATCGGAATACGACAGGGGACCGGTCTACCGGAATCTTGCTTTAAAATACTAATTCTCATATATTATATATATTGTATATGATGAGAATTTGTAAAGTTTAAATCAATAAAAATATCTGTCTGTCTGTCTATATTCTGTATACATCTAAATACAATGGTATGTGTGGGGGTAGAAGTCATGTTTTACTAGATTGTTTTTAAAACAGTAAACCTTGTTTTGTTTTCACGAAATAGGGCACTCAGCATTTGTTATTTTATATAATATACAACCATACTGCGTATCACTGTTACTATCTCTTACATGTCATCTTCACACACCAGATTTTGTTCGGCATCGCCTGTCCAGTCGGTTTGTCAGTTGCAGGGGCTGCAGCAACGGTTGGCAGTGGAGGTACCGCAACAGTGGCTGTAGCCGGGGGTGTTGCCTCAGGATATGTAGCCTGTTCTGCCGCAAAAGCAAATTGCAAACGAAGTGTAAGTCAATGAAAATCTGGGGAACCGATTTCTCGATTTTTCTTTTTTATGTTCACAAATATGCGAGTATGCGTTCAGCTAATCATAAAATGTAATTAGTTTTATATATACAAAAACAAAATGTGAAAGATCTTGCAGTTGAATTATGTTTTTTAATTGAATATAATGAACGTTCGAAAACATGAATAGCTGTATGAAATTCGACGTCTGGAAACAAGATGTAATTTTACTAAAATTCCAGGCATCAGATAGTTAGTCACTATTATATATGACGGGCGTCGCTTAGTTAAATGGCGGGCGTAAACTAGACGGAAATTAACAGGAATTTCAGGCGTAATATGCAAATGAGTTACCTTCGATCATTTATCGAAAGAAAACATCATGAACTTTGTTTACTACCAACAATTTATTAATAAATTAAGAAAGCCACATCAATTAGGTCACTAAATCATATAAAACAATACACATTTCATGTTTATATCCAGTCAGGTTCTAATATGAGCTTATAAGTAGTATTGAATTATTAGTAGTACAGTTTAGGTCTGTACCTATAAGAACAATGTGAATTTATTCTTACCACAGACAGTGCATTGTTGTAAAATTATTCCTTTGTGTTATGTTTCAATTATAACTAACCGTCTAATTAAATATGTTTTATGCCAACCTTACTGTCACACTATTTATATTACCCGACACTCACCGAGTTGCGCTCTGTTTGATGTAGCTTAATTAAATTGGAAAGAAAAAACAACATAATATGATATGAAATTGAAACGGCCATTTATTAATTAAATGACATATTTGAAAGTTTTCAAAACATACCAAACATGTTTAAGATCATTCCTTGAACTATTTGAAGTAATAGTTAGTAACATCAAAGGTGGGGATCTATATAAACGCCACATATTGCTGCACAATCTATGCCCATTTATCTGTAAGTAGATATGCAAGCAATAACCCATCACAATCGTGATAAAATACATATGTTTCAGTTGAATAAAACCATAAATGCTAAGTTGTAGCTTTTATGTATAGGCAAGTATGTGACTATTAATAACGGTATTAAAAGTGTATAAAACGATTATAACAGTGTGATAAAATACACAGTACCTTTAAAACTGTTATGTATAACGCTTATCACAATCGTGATAAAATACATATGTTTCAGTTGAATAAACCCATAAATGCTAAGTTGTAGCTTTTATGTATCTATAGGCAAGTATGTGACTATTAATAACGGTATTGAAATTGTATAAAACGCGATAAAATACACAGTACCTTTAAAACTGTTACGTTAATACTAAATTGTAGGCTAGCACGCATATAACGGCAATCTTTTTGCCTATTTAGCAATTTTTTGAGATAGAAATGTACGTAAATAAAAAACACGTAAAACGCTTTACAACATGTCTTACATTGTTGTGGTAAAATACATGTTTGAAATTTGAGCGCACATAAATCAAGATGACCTTGAAAATATATCACACATTAATGACGTTTGACCAAAGACAATAAACGCCTACTGCGTTTAAAAGAAAACCTGCATTCTTAGCTGATCATAATTAAAAGTGTAATATACAATGTCATTAGTAGATATAACTATAAATAAATGCGTGTATCATAATGGTTACCGCCATACGTTACCACTCATCTGCAATAGTTACTGTTTCCCCGTTTCCCTTTGTGCTGTGAAAAGTACGAAACAGCGAGGTGCGAATCACAGTATTAAATTTGAACGCTGTGCAGCACAGTAGAATTAATAAAACACTAGACCAAGTAACAATCCATCATAAGACATATGATGATTACCGTAAAAATCGGATATATGAAGAATATCCGCCAAAAAGTACGGTTTGGAAAATTCCTTTGTGTTATGTTTTTCTACAGGTTATAATAGCGTAAATGAGTCTCCATTGCCCTTCCATAGTACAATTAGAATGTTGACAACCTGTTAAAAACTCAAACCTCGTTAGAATTCTGGGAAACTTACTTTATCATACAAATAAACATGTCTGCTATTAAACATCAACAAGAAAATAGGGGGTTTAATACCTTCTAAGAAACATTTCTTCAGTTGTATACTAACACCGGGTCAAAGGTCAACACTATTTTTACCCCTTGCAATTTCATACCCTGTCTACTTTCACTTCTCAAATTTATATAAAAAACTGTCAAAAACATGATGAGCTGCATTTTCAAATATCAACAACATGTCCAGAATACAGTTACAGCCAAACAATAACAGGAAACTGCACTAAAAACAGTTTTTAAAGAAAAAAAGATTAGCACTCTTTAATACAGAACTACTTTCGATGCACCATGCGAGCACATCCTGTTGATTTAGTGTAATTAGACCTAATAACGGAGATGAGGCTGTGTGTAAAGCGTGAGGACGTCACGGCATAACAAACACCTGCCTCACTGTAAGATTTACACGACATAACATGCACACATATTTCTACCTATAAAAAGCATTGTCTAACATAAGTTCTAAATTATGTAAGCAAGTTGTCATAAAAGCATTTATTTCAAATAAATTTATATTTACTGCATTGTCCAGATATACACCTATAATACACACAATCTGGGTGGGTAACACAGTATTAATAAGTTAAAATGAACATTGTTTAAGCCTAAGTGTTTCATGCCAATATGTTTGCCCACAAAATTTTAAAATGAGTTTTCTCCCAGAATGCAATTTAAAATCCATTTCCTAAAAAAAATCAGTTATAAAATACGCCTGTTTTTAAAATGTTGAAGTCCAAAATGACGCCCGTCATCTAAGTTACGCCTATTGCCAGGCGTCATTTTCACATTTTTACGCCTCTATCAAGAGAGGTCAAAGTCATATTATTCCGTCTCCTGCTCGTTGACGCTTGGAAAAAGAGCATTACGCCTATAAACAGTTGGAATTCGTCTATTTTACGCCTGGTTTCCGTCTGTTTTTTTCGTACAGGCACGTTTCGTAAACTTCTGTTGATATTGGAACATATCACTTTTTACAAGATGTTCACTGATGAACACAAATATTTTCAGGTTCCGACGATGGTTGTTCTTTTACCGTTTTCCGACGAATTTAGTGACTATGATACTAATGGCGACAAATACATTACGTATGAAGAGTTTGCGTTCTCTGTCATGTCGTCCGTAAACATGGCCGATCCGGAAGAGCTACGGAGCCTTTCATCTTTTCTGACGTTAATGGTGAGTTGTATGTGTGATAAAGAATAACTGTTTAATACCTCGGAATTACAACTGTTTTCCAAAAGATAAAATGTACGTTTGTAGTATACTTGTAAAGCCAAATATATATAGATGTATATAGCATTAAAAAGTCCAAGCGGAGTTCCATCGTGATCGAGTGTGTTTTTGGTGTGTGTTTTAAAGTCTGACTGTTGTTCAGTGTTGTTCATCTTCTTCTTTTACTTCATTTTCTTCTTCTACTTCATCATCTTGTTTGTTTTCCCTCTTGATTCGTTATCTTCCGATTTAGCTGATTCTTCTTGACATGGCTCTTCTTTTAAAACAAAGGCTTCATAACAATAATTCCAGTCACAGACAAATGAGCCGTCAAGATGTATGTGCAGAGCACATTAATTACAGATTGTATAGTCGTAAGTACATGGGTATGCAGATGAACGCTCTGCACAGGAAACATGTTGTGACATGTGCCACATATGTATTACTTTCTTATTATTTGCATGTTTCTTTCATATATACATCATGCTATTTGCATATGTGCAACATATGTAAATGATACATATGTGTTACATTTATATATCATATATGTTTCAGGATAAAATAATAATATACCTGTACCACATATGAAATGTATACATATGTATTTCATATGAAATTCTTATACCTGAAACACATAAAGTATTTTTGGTAGAATATTGTAGAAAATGGTTTAACGTCCTTTTTTATTTTTAATATTTTTTAGTAAAATATATTTTCATATATATTACATATGTGTTACTTTCATATGAGATACATATGTGGAATGCATATGTTTCACATATGTAAAACATAAGAATGTCATGCCTAGATATTTTTCTTCTGTACGATGAACACGAATATTGTTTTTAAAGAAAGACATAATACGTTGTAAAAAATGTTTTCAAAAACGATCGTTGATAGCACGTACACTCGCCTCTCGCGATTTGAACTCGCGATCGAGTTCGATTCCAGTGTCTGCGTTATAAATAGAGTTCGGTGGTAGGACACTCGGACACGTGGTTTCCCACTGGTTCTCCGGTTTCCTACTACATGAAGGCCATGCTAATGATATCAATCGCTCTATCGTTAAATGCAACACCTCAATTAATTTTCCCATAGGGTTACTGTACAGCCTTTACCAACATCTGAGCTTCAAAGCAGGGCAGCAGACATTGTTTTAGGTTTAATATCTTCAGTATAGCCAAGACTAGTAATTTAAAACAATAAAATACATAAGTTAGCCAGGTTTTTTTTCTCGCTCATGTTTTGTGACCCCTATGGAACATACAAAATGCATACACTATCTAGCTGAATATGCGGTGCTTCGGTCAAACACTTCCGAAATTTGAATGAAACCTCATATCAACATGGGATTTTCTGTATCATCGGCCTTTTACACTGCAGATGTATGCTAAAGCAATGAAAAACCTATTTTTCAAATTAAAAATTGCCTGAAATTGAGAAAAAATATAATTATTTTCTGTTTTCCTTTTGTCTGCGTGCTTTCAGGGGAGATAATAGAGGTGTGAGACCTTTGCTATTACAAAAGTCAATGTAGAATAAGTAACAGTTTATACTAATGCGTAATGCTTGAAACACAATATTAATAAGGTTTTGGCCTTCTTAAAAATTAAAACAAAATAACGACTTTCTATTTGCGCGGTTTTTATTCCCAGTCTCTTTAATACGTCTCTAAATAAGGAATGATGATTTTTTAACAGTAACATTAATTTTTAAAATGACATTTACATGCAGTCATTTTAAAGTGCAAGACAACAGACATGTGATTTTAACAATTACTGACGAGTGTGTTTATTGTAATTCTGCCATGCATTCCAGGTGATGAAATGCTGGACACACAAGAATTCAAAGGAGCCCCTTTCCTGTTTGCACGTAAGTACACCATGACATTACATATTAATTAAATGCTGCGACATTGCTTTCATTTATACAGACTGATTAGTTTATTAACGTCTCATTGTTTACATACATTTTCATATACACGATAGTACATAAAACACATAAGCTGCAAATACCGTTCTTTACAGAGTTACAAGAGACGATACACGTGCTGTATTATTATTGTACACTTTTTAGAAACAGATCGAATGAATCAATTTTGTTTAGTAATAAGTTTGAATTTACTTTTCAGATGTTAATCACAGCCGGAACGAGTCAGTCCCAACAGTCGCCTAGCATGCCAAACAGCAAACACATACAAACGTTTTAGCTTTACCAAATAAATTCAATAAGAGACACGGCTTTTTAAAGGGACACACGCAATCTTGATTCGGCGTCCCGTTATTTTTCTAAATAACTTGCAGATGTTCAATCATTAATATTAATTACAAGAATAGTATAAAGCAAATTGTTTTTGCATATTATTAACTGTTTAATACATTGCAGCAATAAAATAGTTATACCTGTGGTAGAATAAGACGAAAACAGGAACAAATCAACATTTTATTGAATTATATGCACGCAGGTTTAAAGTCAAAATGATACTGGATAAATAAAGGGAGACACTAATTTCAATGCTTCAAAATTGCTCTTGTACTGTCATTTTATATTTGAAACTGTTTGTTTATTTTTTCTATAAATTATAGTTTTAGATTTATTAAAGCTTGCTTAAGAAAACATGTTATTATTATTGAAAAACAACCAGCGTATTGGCGTGTCCGAGAGGTTAGCATGGTGTAATAGAAAATAGATTTGTCGGCGTGTGTTCTGGGCAAGATTCTTTCCTCAGCCTCGTCCGTCGAATGGGCGATATCCTCCGAGCACGTTAAAAGAACCACAGGAATTTATTTGATGTATAAGAGAGAGAGTAGTTTCCAGATTCCTATGTATCCTTCCCCTGTATCTGTATCTGTTGCGACTCTAAATAATCTCCACTGTGTTGATGCGAAGTTAAGCCACATTCAGTTATAAACAACAGTTAATAGTAATAGTGTTCTTTATTAGGAAACACCAGTGTGTTATTGTCTTTATTACTAGTACTTAAGATATACACGGCTAAAAATGTTAACGGATTGCTTGTCGATTTTCCATATGGTTACGTGTTAGCCTAAATGCACCATTTTGACCGGCTTTTCCTAAATACCTTTCTTTTAGGAAAAGCCGGGCCGTCTAAAATGGTGCATTTAACACGTAACCATATGGAACATCGATAAGCAATCTGTCAATATTTTTTAGCGGTGTTTAAACACCCTATTTTTAAAATATGTTATGAGTATTTGCATTCGTACACCGTAATAATGAGTATCCTAGTGTGACACTCCAGCAATTGTATCTTGTATGTTATGTTCTGTCTGATGCATATCAGCTTGTATATTGTTAACGTGATGCATGTCATTTTGATAACTTGATAATAAACAAATCAAAAAGTAAAAATGATTATGTATTTCATAGATCGGTGTGGGAAAAAGTAATGAAAATATATTTAACCAACAATTGAAAATATAAGGCTTTATTTCACTCATATAAGCCACTGTTTCATAAGTCAGGCCGGGACAAAGGTCTTACACATGTGTCCTTGTTACGAATCATGAGAAATTATACTTTAGCATGTTCAACTCAACCGTCATTTATATCAAAAGTCTAAGTATCTTTAGCCTTGAAGACAAGAACCTGGTTGTTGGTCGCCACACATCGCCTCATGGTTGTTGGTCGCCATACATCGCCTCATGGTTTTGGAATCAAACGATACATAACGAGGTTATAAACACGTTATAATACCGTTAACCATAAAAGCCACACATCGCCTAATGGTTTTGGAATCAAACGATACATAACGAGGTTATAGACACGTTATAATACCGTTAACCATTAAAGCCACATATCGCCTCATGGTTTTGGAATCAAACGATACATAACGAGGTTATAGACACGTTATAATACCGTTAACCATTAAAGCCACATATCGCCTCATGGTTTTGGAATCAAACGATACATAACGAGGTTATAGACACGTTATAATACCGTTAACCATTAAAGCCACATATCGCCTCATGGTTTTGGAATCAAACGATACATAACGAGGTTATAGACACGTTATAATACCGTTAACCATTAAAGCCACATATCGCCTCATGGTTTTGGAATCAAACGATACATAACGAGGTTATAGACACGTTATAATACCGTTAACCATTAAAGCCATCGCCTCATGGTTTTGGAATCAAACGATACATAACGAGGTATAGACACGTTATAATACCGTTAACCATTAAAGCCACATATCGCCTCATGGTTTTGGAATCAAACGATACATAACGAGGTTATAGACACGTTATAATACCGTTAACCATTAAAGCCACACATCGCCTCATGGTTTTGGAATCAAACGATACATAATGAGGTTATAGACACGTTATAATACCGTTAACCATTAAAGCCACATATCGCCTCATGGTTTTGGAATCAAACGATACATAACGAGGTTATAGACACGTTATAATACCGTTAACCATTAAAGCCACATATCGCCTCATGGTTTTGGAATCAAACGATACATAACGAGGTTATAGACACGTTATAATACCGTTAACCATTAAAGCCACATATCGCCTCATGGTTTTGGAATCAAACGATACATAACGAGGTAATAGACACGTTATAATACCGTTAACCATTAAAGCCTCAGTGTTACCTTGATGACAAGGACCTGTATGGTGTACGATCAGTGTTACCTTGATGACAAGGACCTGTATGGTGTACGATCAGTGTCCTTGATGACAAGGACCTGTATGGTGTACGATCAGGGTCCTTGATGACAAGGACCTGTATGGTGTACGATCAGGGTCCTTGATGACAAGGACCTGTATGGTGTACGATCAGTGTCCTTGATGACAAGGACCTGTATGGTGTACGATCAGGGTCCTTGATGACAAGGACCTGTATGGTGTACGATCAGGGTCCTTGATGACAAGGACCTGTATGGTGTACGATCAGGGTCCTTGATGACAAGGACCTGTATGGTGTACGATCAGGGTCCTTGATGACAAGGACCTGTATGGTGTACGATCAGTGTTACCTTGATGACAAGGATCTGTATGGTGTACGATCAGTGTCCTTGATGACAAGGACCTGTATGGTGTACGATCAGGGTCCTTGATGACAAGGACCTGTATGGTGTACGATCAGGGTCCTTGATGACAAGGACCTGTATGGTGTACGATCAGTGTTACCTTGATGACAAGGATCTGTATGGTGTACGATCAGTGTCCTTGATGACAAGGACCTGTATGGTGTACGATCAGGGTCCTTGATGACAAGGACCTGTATGGTGTACGATCAGGGTCCTTGATGACAAGGACCTGTATGGTGTACGATCAGGGTCCTTGATGACAAGGACCTGTATGGTGTACGATCAGGGTCATAAAGGTTTTACATGTATTTGTTTTGCTAGCATACAACTGTATGATACTAAAATAACGTTGAATGATACTGAATAAGAGTACCATACTAATTACACCTTAACACGCGTTACGTACCGTGATGGTCATACTTGGTGTTAGTGTAACCGGGTACAGGTAAATGGTGAATAATCGATTCCTAACCGTATGTGCTCGATAGCTCAGTGGTTGGAGACCTGGTACGGCAAACCAGAGACCCTGGGTTATAGTCCCGGTTGAGGAACGATTTTTTCACCGCCTGTTGTATGTGGGGTCTTGTCCGGGATCCAGGACAGTGTCTGTTAGCATGAAACAGTATGAAAAAAGTCTGACAGCCGGCCTGAGTTAATTCCACTAGAAATTCAGGGACGAATTTAAATCTGGTGGGGGTGTATGTAACCGGGTACAGGTAATTCGATTCCTAACCGTATGTGCTCGATAGCTCAGTGGTTAGAGATACCTGGTACGGTAAACCAGAGATGTGGGTTCGAGACCCGATTGAGGAACGATTTTTTCACCGCCCGTTATATTTGTCACAGAGTCAAAATATCCCATTTGGCATGTTGTCCAAATCCTATATTTTGACTCTGTGACATTAGTGTGATACTTGATTGTTTTGTATGATACTGAACAACTTTGAATGATACTCAAATACTACTGTATACTAGTAAAATAATATAAATATAGTATCGTACAAATGAAATATGTATGGCCCTGATCTTACACCATAGACCTGACTGTCGATCGCGACACTTATTCACATGGTAATTACATGTTACAGCAAGGACACGAAGTTAGACCGATTGTCATTAAAGAGTATAAGTGTGACCGTGACCTTTGATATACAGACCTGGGAGATACCTTTGACACATAGTCCTTGTATGTTGAACAGTTGTACAAAGTTATATTAAAATTCCTCAAACCATATGACAGTTACAGACCAATTTCAATCAGACCCTTTATCACGCTACGATACACTACGCTACTAAGGATCTGACAACACTGCATTGGACGTCACGTCAGATTCCAATTCCATGCGATTTTTCAGTCAAACGTTGTGGAGCAGTTTACGCTCTGTATTGAAAGAGACAATGTTCGTAACTTTCAGTTTATTAAACACAAATAAATATGGTGTTGACAAACATAACACATCAATCATTTTTGAATATTTGCTGAATAAAACCAAGATTGCTTGACGGAATTCAATAGTGGTACAAAAAAAAAAGAATTACCGCTTAGTTTAAACATATTTATTTTACATCGATTGCGAAACAAGTTCTTGCAACTTAGATTAATCACTCTCGATGGCTTCCTGGGTAGAGCCAGTACTAAGCAATGTAGATTAATTATCTTGCTAAAGGATGAATAACGTGGCCGCGGCGAGGATCGAACCCACGACATCTCGATCTGGAGTCCGGTGCCGTACCACCGGACCACGCACTCCACAATTACCGCTTCGTAGGGCTGAACTCGTAACCCACACTAAAATCACCCTTGCGGATAATAATAATAGAACGTCGCAATAGCCTACCTCGCTAAAAACTGCATTAGCGGGCCAAATGATTAATACGTCCTATATAGGAAACCTAATGTTGTACGTAATAATCTTGCGGTTTCGATGGTCATCAGATGGTTGCAGTTGATACCCATTGAAATGTTTCATCGTTATAAAAATGTGACAGTGTTGTTTGGATTTTTGTTAAATGAGTTCATAACTTATTAGATGGTTCGAAAGCAAGCTTTCATTAAACGGTTTCATATTTTTAACACTATACTGTCAATATAATGATTATGTTTTGAAATAGCCGCGCCCAACTCAGCACGAGACTATTTTCGAAGTAAAAATGTGTGACGTTGTATAAGGCGGCATGGGATTTTAGTCTAGGCACACGCTTCAGTCTATCAAACCAAAACTATTTTCTTTATAATGTTTTCATTTACATCTAATTCTGAAGGACGTTAAGATTCCGATCAGTATCGTGCAATACTACTCCGGTTCATTGTTAATATTGAATTGGGTTTTAAACACATTATTTCTATAAACTTACCCTTGGAGGAACCTTAATATTGGCTTGAATGCCTTGATTTTACCATAGAATGTACACTTCTGCTACATACAACTACGAGAGGTGTTCAACTTATATTTGAACACTTTTATTGTGTAACTGAATCAACTATCTTGAAATTCTCGCCGAATATGTTGATTGTAATGTCAAGTCTAATGATTCCTTCGATATGAAACATTATGACATGCGCTATTATGTGCTTCCTAATGTTGTTGCTTCCACATTTTTAAAAATGGGTAGAGAATGACATTTTGAAGCAAATATCGTCAATTATAAAAATAACTGCAATACAAATTTTAACACAAATGCTTTTAAAATATCGTTAAAGGGTATAGTAATCCGATTTGTCCATGTCTGAACGTAGAAAAGTGTTATTATGCATTTTTTTTTAATTTGTCGATATTCAAGATTTAGCGAAAATTAACATGAAATTCAACTATGAAAATGACTAAATTTACGAAAGCGTCTAGTTCAAAACATTAACTGCAGGCATTTTTGTGACTTCCTCCGCTATAAAAACAAGTTTCATAAGTTTCTCAAAAGAAAAGATAGAAAAATATATAACTTAAAATTTAGGGTCAAAACACACACATTTGCAAATAATGATAAAAATAACATACTTTTTTACCAAAGATATCTTTATAAGGTATATGATATACATATATGATATACATCAACAATAACTGTTCATGTTTTTATATCACAAAATATGATTAAAATAGTTATTTTGGTTAATTTATAAAATTATCAGTAACATAGGAGCAAATTTTCCAATTATCTGTCAATGTTTTAATATTGCGATAAAAAGTCGAGCTTTTAATTCAGCATCTATATTTTTGTCTTAAAATAAAACCTACGATCATATTTAAATTATAAACACAGGTTTAAACAATTATGATATGCATTTAGTGCAATTATTTGGTTTAAGGTAAAACTCCACGGCAACAGCAACATATAGGTTTAAAATTAGAAAATGGTGTACACCTTATTCAAAATGTAATTTAAAAAGAACCGCGTGAAATTGGATATTATTTTTAAATGCATACGTTCTAAATGACAGTTTCACATCATTAAATCACGTATTTTTTTATGACAATCACTTCCGCTGTAAAAACCCATCTTAAACAAAAGTGTTAATTTATAAGTTGAACACCTCTCGTATATACATATACTAGGACTACTTGTCTTTCGACACATCATAATCGGAGCAATTGAGACATTTTGACACATTATATATTTCTAGAACATCTGCACGTGTCTGGTTTTGACGTATCGATGGAGTCAGGTGAACCACGTGATTGGTCTGCGGTATGACATAATCTATGTCATCGACTGACGGTTGCCGATGTTGACCAGGGTATTGATTTGACTCAGGTTGTTGCTGCTGATTTGCCCCATACTCATTATGGTGCATCCATCCCTCGTCGTTATCTACGTGCCTGCTTGCATCTGCCCTTTTTCTCTCTTGGTGCTTCGTTTTACGTCTAAACCATTGCTTGATGTTATCACTAATGCCGGATTGCGGTCTTTGCTTGTGTGAACCAGGCCTGTTTTTCAGCGCATTGACAAGTGCCGTTTTCAGACCCCAGCTTGACGAGATAGCTGATTCTTCTTCGTTTGTACCATATTCACTCTGTATAGAGCGTATTTCGAGCATAAACCGCTTCATTTTTTTTCTCCGACCAAGTTGATTGTTATACCGGAAAACATCAGTTTGCTCTTTGCCGACCTTTGTTATCGCTAGATTTGGCAGAACGCTCTCTAAAAATAAAATGACAGAAAGTCGTTGGAGTTTCCAGTGCCTGTCACGTGCACTGATAGTACCGATGTTTTGCACGAGCTCGGCGCAAGTGCCCGACATCATGGCGATGAGCGCGTTAATCATTAGCAGCGTTGTCATGATGATAAAGCCTACAAATATAAGTAAGGCCAACGCAGGGTGTCTAGTGTCATACAGAGCGGCAATCTCTCCTAGACCTACCATCAGTTTGAACATGGAATACAAAACGCGACCAAAATCCGAAAACTGCTCGTTATTGGCGGTGTCGGATCCTTGGATGGTCATGTAAATGGCCGTCGAAAAAGCCAACAGTTCTAACCCAAGAATAACGAAAAATCGAAGCATGTCGCCGACGAGCACTTTTTGTATTAGGACTGTAAAGAAACTGAATGGTCGGATGGCACGAAGAAAAAATATCACATTGAACCAGCCGAGGATCAATGCTATAATAAGACAATAATTCTCGTAGTACGGACTCCAGATGGCGAGGAAAAAGTCTATAATGAGCGACAAGCCAAACAGTATGAACATAACGCGGAAGGAACCATTGCTGTACGGATTGAGGAATGAGTTTATTGTCCATGGCATACGACCCATTGCACATCGAATGATGTCTTGGCTAACAACTAACGCAGCAATCACAGCGCTCAACACTCCATACGCGGTAATGAAATTGTCTTCTGGGATTTTGTGCTTGAAGTTCGGACGTTCGTTGATGTCATAGCCAGTAGATGTGTTCTGGTGGTGTTGTGATCTTTCAATAGCGTACCATGTCAGAAAGCACATCAACAAAAAATAGATTATAAACAAAGGAAAGAAGTACTTCCGGTAAGCATTCCATTTCTGGTCGATAATTCGCCGCAAAGGAGGAAAAAGGATGAACTGGAATGCGCATTCTGGTTCGAGCTCAAGCAACATCATTAGAACGGACTTTCGGAAAGGACTGGCTTCTTTTGCGAATGCCCGCCGTAACGGGGCGTTTACTGGCATCAAAGACGTTCGCATACCGCTGTCTTTTCCTGTTATTTCTTCCCTTTTCATATAAGATATGGCATCCATGTCTGTGACATCGTAGACCTTAATGTCAAATAGACCGTCCTGACAGTTTTCGAAGCAGTAAACCTAAACAAAAAACAATATATTTAGAAGTCCATATAACGTACATTTATTAAACATCATGAATTGATATATATATATATATATATAAAAAATACGTTCTATTTATTACTAATTAGATTTCTTCCTATCGATAATTAAATATTTTATGTAAAAAAAATAATCTGATATCTTGTTAAATTGTATATAACTGATATCAAAACTAATATATAATGGCAGTGTCCTACTTTACCCCGAGATTCATAATGAAACAGAAGAGCTGATGCTGGCCTAGTTTCGCAGAAAGTTGTAAAGGATTCATGGAATCGTTATTTTCCATCATCCAAACTTTTCTGCGCAATTTCCGGTTCCGGACTGCCTTACTTCCTGTATCATATGGAGCTGGATCTTCGCTTAGGTATCGACACATTTCCAAGACGTCGTCCAATTTGTCTTGGTAAAGGAAAGCATACCTAGAAGGATAAAGCAATTCATTTTGTGATACGCAAAAGAATACTGCATTTAAGCAGTCAAATAAAAGTTTTATTTCATATTGTAAAATAGATCTATAGAGTGTTTTTTTCACTGACGGAACTAGCTTTTATTTTTATTGTAAAAAACAAAAACAATTTGAAATAACTTCTGAAAAAATAAATATTAAATTTATATCTTTTACTTGGAAATGTTCTAACTTAGAAAATGAGCTATAGCTTTTAAAAATCGGTCAAGTATATTAAAAATTGTTGCAGTATACAGTACTGCACAATAAAGTAGAGGGTCTGTTTTTTGTGTGTGTTTTTTTCGAAATAATTTTATTTCAAAAAGTCGGTATGAACAAGGATTTATAAAAAAAGAACGTATAAAGTTAAATCATTGGCTCGGAAATATTTAACTAAGCAACTGAGTCGTTGTTTATTGAAATCGGTCAAGTATTTAGACGTAATGGTGAGTTACCACGCCTATTTAACCTATGACGTCGCCAAAAATATCATTTTTTCTGCATACACTTTGATTATAAGGCATACAATAAAAATAACTTCTGTCGTGAATAACATACTTTATTTCATCTTGAAATGATCAAGCTTCGCCTTCGTGAAAATAAAAAGTCAATGAAATAACTCTGTTATTCATTCCAAAACATTGTCTCCGTGGCCGAGGGGTTAACGACGTTGCGTTGTAAACCTTCCCGCCTCTCACCTTCTGCCTCCACCTCAAAAAAAAAATCGCCCGTCATATATAACCTTACATGGGTTAAACATGACGGAAAACACCAAACAATCAATCACTCCAAAACAGCAAATATCCTCTATTTATTAACAGCAATTTATTTGTATCAGCTTAGACTGCAATATTTTGATCCGTAACAAAAAATACTGATTCGTGATTTGTTTGACATGATCCCGTACAAAATGATGATTCGTGATTTGTTTGACATGATTCGTACACAATGATCATGTGTTATTTGTTTGACAAGCTCCCGTACACAATACAGATCCATTATTTGTTTGACATGATCCCGTACAAAATGATGATTCGTGATTTGTTTGACATGATCCGTACAAAAGGATGATTCGTTATTTATTTGACATGATTCCGTACAAAATAGTCATTTGTTATTTGTTTGACATGATCCCGTACACAATAGTGTGTTGTTCTGTTTTTTTGGTATGATCCTTACAGAATACTGATCCATTATTTGTTTAAAATGATCCCGTACAAAATGATGATTCGTGATTTGTTTGACATAATCCGTACAAAATGATGATTCGTTATTTGTTTGGCATGATCCCGTACAAAATAGTGATTCGTTATTTGTTTGGCATGATCCCGTACAAAATACCGATCCATTATTTGTTTGGCATGATGCCGTACACAATGATGATTTGTTATTTGTTTGAGATGCTCCCGTACAAAATAATGATCTAGTATTTGTTTGACATGATCTCGTTCAAAACGATGATTTGTTATTTGTTTGACAAGCTCCCGTACAAAATATTGATTTGTTATTTGTTTGAGATGCTCCCGTACACAATAATGATCTAGTATTTGTTTGACATGAACTCGTTCAAAACGATGATTTGTTATTTGTTTGACAAGCTCCCGTACCAATAATTGATTTGTTATTTGTTTGACATGATCCCGTACAAAATACTGGTACAAAATACTGATTCGTTATTTGTTTGACATGATCCGTACAAAATGATGATTCGTTATTTGTTTGACATGATCCGTACACAATGATGATTCGTTATTTGTTTGACATGCTCCCGTACAAAATACTGATTTGTTATTTGTTTGACATGATCCCGTACAAAATGATGATTCGCTATTTGTTTGACATGATACCGTACAAAATATTGATTCGTTATTTGTTTGACATGATCCTGTACAAAATGATGATTCGTTATTTGTTTGACATGATCCCGTACAAAATACTGATTCGTTATTTGTTTGACATGATCCTTACAAAATACTGATCCATTATTTGTTTGACATGATCCCGTACAAAAGAATGATTCGTTAGTTGTTTGACATGATCCCGTACAAAATGATGATTTCTGATTTATTGACATGATCCTTACAAAATACTGATCCATTATTTGTTTGACATGATCCCGTACAAAATACTGATCCATTATTTGTTTGACATGATCCCGTAAAAAATGATGATTTGTGATTTATTGACATGATCCTTACAAAATACTGATCCATTATTTGTTTGACATGCTCCTGTACAAAATACTGATCCATTATTTGTTTGACATAATCCCGTACAAAATGATGATTTGTGATTTATTTGACATGATCCGTACAAAATACGGATTCATTATTTGTTTGGCATGATCCCGTACAAGATACTGATTCGTTATTTGTTTGGCATGATCCCGTACAAAATAGAGATTTGTTATAGTTTTGGTATGATCCTTACAAAATACCGATCCATTATTTGTTTGTCATGATCCGTACAAAATGATCATTCGTTATGTGTTTGACATGATCCGTACACAATTATGATTCGTTATTTGTTTGACATGCTCCCGTACAAAGTAGTGATTTGTTATTTGTTTGTCATGATCCCGTGCAAAATGATGATTTCTGATTTATTGACATGATCCTTACAAAATACTGATCCATTATTTGTTTGACATGATCCCGTACAAAATACTGATCCATTATTTGTTTGACATGATCCCGTACAAAATAGTGATTTGTTATTTGTTTGGCATGATGCCGTACACAATGATGATTCGTTATTTGTTTGGCATGATTCCGTATAAAATACGGTTTCGTTATTTGTTTGGCATGGTCCCGTACAAAATTGAGATTTGTTATTTGTTTGATATGATCCTTACAAAATACCGATCCATTATTTGTTTGACATCATCCCGTACACATACTGATCCATTCTTTGTTTGACATTCTCCCGTACAAAACGATGATGTTATTTGTTTGACATGCTCTCGTACAAAATACTGATATATTCTTTGTTATGCTCCCGTACAAAACGATGATTTGTTATTTGTTTGACATGATCCCGTACACAATACTGATTCGTTATTTGTTTGACATAATCCTTACAAAATAGGATTCGTTATGTGTTTGACATGATACGCACAAAGTATGGATTCGTTATTTGTTTGACATTATCCTTGCAAAATACGGATTTGTTATGTGTTTGACATGATACGCACAATGTATGGATTCGTTATTTGCTGACATGATCCTTACAACATACGGATTCGTTATTTGTTTGGCATGATGCCGTACACAATGATGATTCGTTATTTGTTTGGCATGATGCCGTACACAATGATGATTCGTTATTTGTTTGACATGATGCCGTACACAATGATGATTCGTTATTTGTTTGGCATGATGCCGTACACAATGATGATTCGTTCTTTGTTTGACATGCTCCCTTACACAAAGATGATTCGTTATTTGTTTGGCATGATGCCGTACACAATGATGATTCGTTATTTGTTTGACATGATGCCGTACACAATGATGATTCGTTATTTGTTTGTCATGATGCCGTACACAATGATGATTCGTTATTTGTTTGGCATGATGCCGTACACAATGATGATTCGTTATTTGTTTGGCATGATGCCGTACACAATGATGATTCGTTATTTGTTTGACATGATGCCGTACACAATGATGATTCGTTATTTGTTTGGCATGATGCCGTACACAATGATGATTCGTTATTTGTTTGGCATAATGCCGTACACAATGATGATTCATTATTTGTTTGACATGATGCCGTACACAATGATGATTCGTTATTTGTTTGGCATGATGCCGTACACAATCATGATTCGTTATTTGTTTGGCATAATGCCGTACACAATGATTCGTTATTTGTTTGGCATGATGCCGTACACAATGATGATTCGTTATTTGTTTGGCATGATGCCGTACACAATGATTCGTTATTTGTTTGGCATGATGCCGTACACAATGATGATTCGTTATTTGTTTGGCATGATGCCGTACACAATGATGATTCGTTATTTGTTTGGCATGATGCCGTACACAATGATGATTCGTTATTTGTTTGGCATGATGCCGTACACAATGATGATTCGTTATTTGTTTGACATGATGCCGTACACAATGATGATTCGTTATTTGTTTGGCATGATGCCGTACACAATGATGATTCGTTCTTTGTTTCACATGCTCCCTTACACAAAGATGATTCGTTATTTGTTTGGCATGATGCCGTACACAATGATGATTCGTTATTTGTTTGACATGATGCCGTACACAATGATGATTCGTTATTTGTTTGTCATGATGCCGTACACAATGATGATTCGTTATTTGTTTGGCATGATGCCGTACACAATGATGATTCGTTATTTGTTTGGCATGATGCCGTACACAATGATGATTCGTTATTTGTTTGACATGATGCCGTACACAATGATGATTCGTTATTTGTTTGGCATGATGCCGTACACAATGATGATTCGTTCTTTGTTTGACATGCTCCCTTACACAAAGATGATTCGTTATTTGTTTGGCATGATGCCGTACACAATGATGATTCGTTATTTGTTTGACATGATGCCGTACACTATGATGATTCGTTATTTGTTTGTCATGATGCCGTACACAATGATGATTCGTTATTTGTTTGGCATGATGCCGTACACAATGATGATTCGTTATTTGTTTGGCATGATGTCGTACACAATGATGATTCGTTATTTGTTTGACATGATGCCGTACACAATGATGATTCGTTATTTGTTTGGCATGATGCCGTACACAATGATGATTCGTTATTTGTTTGGCATGATGCCGTACACAATGATGATTCGTTATTTGTTTGGCATGATGCCGTACACAATGATGATTCGTTATTTGTTTGACATGATGCCGTACACAATGATGATTCGTTATTTGTTTGTCATGATGCCGTACACAATGATGATTCGTTATTTGTTTGGCATGATGCCGTACACAATGATGATTCATTATTTGTTTGACATGATGCCGTACACAATGATGATTCGTTATTTGTTTGGCATGATGCCGTACACAATGATGATTCGTTATTTGTTTGGCATGATGCCGTACACAATGATTCGTTATTTGTTTGGCATGATGCCGTACACAATGATGATTCGTTATTTGTTTGGCATGATGCCGTAATCAATGATTCGTTATTTGTTTGGCATGATGCCGTACACAATGATGATTCGTTATTTGTTTGGCATGATGCCGTACACAATGATGATTCGTTATTTGTTTGGCATGATGCCGTACACAATGATGATTCGTTATTTGTTTGACATGCTCCCGTACACAATGATGATTCGTTATTTTTCTGACATGATGCCGTACACAATGATGATTCGTTATTTGTTTGGCATGATGCCGTACACAATGATGATTCGTTATTTGTTTGGCATGATGCCGTACAAAATAATGATTCGTTATTTGTTTGACATGCTCCCGTACAAAATACTGATTTGTTATTTGTTTGACATGATCCCGTACAAAATGATGATTCGCTATTTGTTTGTCATGATACCGTACAAAATATTGATTCGTTATTTGTTTGACATGATCCTGTAGAAAATGATGATTCGTTATTTGTTTGACATGATCCCGTACAAAATACTGATTCGTTATTTGTTTGACATGATCCTTACAAAATACTGATCCATTATTTGTTTGACATGATCCCGTACAAAATACTGATTCGTTATTTGTTTGACATGATCCTTACAAAATACTGATCCATTATTTGTTTGACATGATCCCGTACAAAAGAATGATTCGTTAGTTGTTTGACATGATCCCGTACAAAATGATGATTTCTGATTTATTGACATGATCCTTACAAAATACTGATCCATTATTTGTTTGACATGATCACGTACACAATACTGATCCATTATTTGTTTGACATGATCCCGTACAAAATGATGATTTGTGATTTATTGACATGATCCTTACAAAATACTGATCCATTATTTGTTTGACATGCTCCCGTACAAAATACTGATCCATTATTTGTTTGACATAATCCCGTACAAAATGATGATTTGTGATTTATTGACATGATCCGTACAAAATACGGATTCATTATTTGTTTGGCATGATCCCGTACAAAATACTGATCCATTATTTGTTTGACATGATCCCTTACAAGATACTGATCCATTATTTGTTTGGCATGATCCGTACAAAATGATCATTCGTTATTTGTTTGACATGATCCGTACAAAATGATCATTCGTTATTTGTTTGACATGATCCGTACACAATGATCATTCGTTATTTGTTTGACATGATCCGTACACAATTATGATTCGTTATTTGTTTGACATGCTCCCGTACAAAGTTGTGATTTGTTATTTGTTTGTCATGATCCCGTACAAAATGATGATTTCTGATTTATTGACATGATCCTTACAAAATACTGATCCATTATTTGTTTGACATGATCCCGTACAAAATACTGATCCATTATTTGTTTGACATGATCTAGTACAAAATAGTGATTCGTTATTTGTTTGGCATGATGCCGTACACAATGAGGATTCGTTATTTGTTTGGCATGATTCCGTACAAAATACGGTTTCGTTATTTGTTTGACATGATCCCGTACACAATACTGATTCGTTATTTGTTTGACAGGATCCGTACACAGTGATGATTCGTTATTTGTTTGACATGATCCGTACACAATTATGATTCGTTATTTGTTTGACATGCTCCCGTACAAAGTAGTGATTTGTTAATTGTTTGTCATGATCCCGTACAAAATGATGATTTCTGATTTATTGACATGATCCTTACAAAATACTGATCCATTATTTGTTTGACATGATCCCGTACAAAATACTGATCCATTATTTGTTTGACATGATCCCGTACAAAATAGTGATTTGTTATTTGTTTGGCATGATGCCGTACACAATGATGATTCGTTATTTGTTTGGCATGATTCCGTACAAAATACGGTTTCGTTATTTGTTTGACATGATCCCGTACACAATACTGATTCGTTATTTGTTTGACATGATCCGTACACAATGATGATTCGTTATTTGTTTGACATGATCCGTACACAATTATGATTCGTTATTTGTTTGACATGCTCCCGTACAAAGTAGTGATTTGTTATTTGTTTGTCATGATCCCGTACAAAATGATGATTTCTGATTTATTGACATGATCCTTACAAAATACTGATCCATTATTTGTTTGACATGATCCCGTACAAAATACTGATCCATTATTTGTTTGACATGATCCCGTACAAAATAGAGATTTGTTATTTGTTTGGCATGATCCTTACAAAATACCGATCCATTATTTGTTTGACATGATCCCGTACAAGATACTGATTCGTTATTTGTTTGGCATGATCCGTACAAAATGATCATTCGTTATTTGTTTGACATGATCCGTACACAATTATGATTCGTTATTTGTTTGGCATGATCCCGTACAAAATACTGATCCATTATTTGTTTGACATGATCCCGTACAAGATACTGATTCGTTATTTGTTTGGCATGATCCCGTACAAAATAGAGATTTGTTATATTTTTGGTATGATCCTTACAAAATACCGATCCATTATTTGTTTGTCATGATCCGTACAAAATGATCATTCGTTATTTGTTTGACATGATCCGTACACAATTATGATTCGTTATTTGTTTGACATGCTCCCGTACAAAGTAGTGATTTGTTATTTGTTTGTCATGATCCCGTACAAAATGATGATTTCTGATTTATTGACATGATCCTTACAAAATACTGATCCATTATTTGTTTGACATGATCCCGTACAAAATACTGATCCATTATTTGTTTGACATGATCCCGTACAAAATAGTGATTTGTTATTTGTTTGGCATGATGCCGTACACAATGATGATTCGTTATTTGTTTGGCATGATTCCGTACAAAATACGGTTTCGTTATTTGTTTGACATGATCCCGTACACAATACTGATTCGTTATTTGTTTGACATAATCCTTACAAAATACGGATTCGTTATGTGTTTGACATGATACGCACAAAGTACGGATTCGTTATTTGTTTGACATTATCCTTGCAAAATACGGATTTGTTATGTGTTTGACATGATACGCACAATGTACGGATTCGTTATTTGCTGACATGATCCTTACAACATACGGAATCGTTATTTGTTTGGCATGATGCCGTACACAATGATGATTCGTTATTTGTTTGGCATGATGCCGTACACAATGATGATTCGTTATTTGTTTGGCATGATGCCGTACACAATGATGATTAGTTATTTGTTTGAAATGATGCCGTACACAATGATGATTTGTTATTTGTTTGGCATGATGCCGTACACAATGATGATTCGTTATTTGTTTGGCATGATGCCGTACACAATGATTCGTTATTTGTTTGGCATGATGCCGTACACAATGATGATTCGTTATTTGTTTGGCATGATGCCGTACACAATGATGATTCGTTATTTGTTTGGCATGATGCCGTACACAATGATTCGTTATTTGTTTGGCATGATGCCGTACAAAATACGGATTCGTTATTTGCTGACATGATCCTTACAACATACGGATTCGTTATTTGTTTGGCATGATGCCGTACACAATGATGATTCGTTATTTGTCTGACATGATGCCGTACACAATGATGATTCGTTATTTGTTTGGCATGATGCCGTACAAAATACGGATTCGTTATTTGCTGACATGATCCTTACAACATACGGATTCGTTATTTGTTTGGCATGATGCCGTACACAATGATGATTCGTTATTTGTTTGACATGCTCCCGTACACAATGATGATTCGTTATTTGTTTGGCATGATGCCGTACACAATGATGATTCGTTATTTGTCTGACATGATGCCGTACACAATGATGATTCGTTATTTGTTTGACATGATGCCGTACACAATGATGATTCGTTATTTGTTTGGCATGATGCCGTACAAAATACGGATTCGTTATTTGTTTGACATGATTCGGTACGAAATAATGATTTGTTACTTGTTTGACATGATTCGGTACAAAGTATGGATTCGTTATTTGTTTGACATTATTTAATATGATTCGTAAACAACACTGATTAGTGAGCTGTTGGACATGATCAGTACAACATACTGGATAGTAAGCTACTGCCGTACAAAATGCTGATTAGTGAGTTGTTGCCGTAGAAAACAATATTGTTTGAGTACAAAAACAACAAATACTAGACTGTTGGACAAGTACTGATAATTAAACTATTACACAGGTACAAAATACTGATTATTAAACTGTTGGACAGGTACAAAATACTCATTATTAAAGTATTGGTTGAGTAAAAAAAAAAGAATACTAAACTGATGTACAGGTACAAAATACTGATTATTAAACTGTTGGACAGGTACAAATTACTGATTATTAAACCTTTGGACAGGTACAAAATACTGATTATTAAACCTTTGGACAGCTACAAAATACTGATTATTAAAATGTAAGACAGGTACAAAATACTGATTATTAAACCTTTGGACAGGTACTGATAATTACACTATTAGACAAGTACAAAATACTGATTATTAACCTGTTGGACAGGTACAAAATACTGATTATTAAACTGTTAGACAAGTACAAAATACTGATTATTAAACTGTTAGACAGGTACAAAATACTGATTATTAAACTTTGGACAGGTACAAAATACTGATTATTAAACTGTTAGACAGGTACAAAATACTGATAATTAAACTATTACACAGGTACAAAATACTGATTATTAAACTGTTGGACAGGTACAAAATACTGATTATTAAACTGTTAGACAGGTACAAAATACTGATAATTAAACTATTACACAGGTACAAAATACTGATTATTAAACTGTTGGACAGGTACAAAATACTCATTATTAAAGTATTGGTTGAGTAAAAAAAAAGAATACTAAACTGATGGACAGGTACAAAATACTGATAATTACACTATTAGACAAGTACAAAATACTGATTATTAAATTGTTGGACAGGTAGAACATACTGATTATTAAACCTTTGGACAGGTACTGATAGTTACACTATTACACAAGTACAAAATACTGATAATTACACTATTAGACAAGTACAAAATACTGATTATTAACCTGTTGGACAGGTAGAAAATACTGATTATTAAACCTTTGGACAGGTACTGATAATTACACTATTAGACAGGTAGAAAATACTGATTATTAAACTGTTGGACAGGTACAAAATACTGATTATTAAACTGTTAGACAGGTACAAAATACTGATTATTAAACTGTTGGACAGGTACAAATTACTGATTATTAAACCTTTGGACAGGTACAAAATACTGATTATTAAACCTTTGGACAGGTACAAAATACTGATTATTAAACTGTTAGACAGGTACAAAATACTGATTATTAAACTTTGGACAGGTACAAAATACTGATTATTAAACTGTTAGACAGGTACAAAATACTGATAATTAAACTATTACACAGGTACAAAATACTGATTATTAAACTGTTGGACAGGTACAAAATACTGATTATTAAACTGTTAGACAGGTACAAAATACTGATAATTAAACTATTACACAGGTACAAAATACTGATTATTTAACTGTTGGACAGGTACAAAATACTCATTATTAAAGTATTGGTTGAATAAAAAAAAAAGAATACTAAACTGATGGACAGGTACAAAATACTGATAATTACACTATTAGACAAGTACAAAATACTGATTATTAAATTGTTGGACAGGTAGAACATACTGATTATTAAACCTTTGGACAGGTACTGATAGTTACACTATTACACAAGTACAAAATACTGATAATTACACTATTAGACAAGTACAAAATACTGATTATTAACCTGTTGGACAGGTAGAAAATACTGATTATTAAACCTTTGGACAGGTACTGATAATTACACTATTAGACAGGTAGAAAATACTGATTATTAAACTGTTGGACAGGTACAAAATACTGATTATTAAACCTTTGGACAGGTACTGATAATTACACTATTAGACAAGTACAAAATACTGATTATTAACCTGTTGGACAGGTACGAAATACTGATTATTAAACTGTTAGACAGGTACAAAATACTGATTATTAAACTACTGGTTGAATAAAAAAAATAGATTACTAAACTGTTGGACAGGTATAAAATACTGATTATTAACCTGTTGGACAGGTACAAAATACTGATTATTAAACTGTTAGACAGGTACAAAATACTGATTATTAAATTGTTGGACAGGTACAAAATACTGATTATTAAACCTTTGGACAGGTACTGATAATTACACTATTAGACAAGTACAAAATACTGATTATTAACCTGTTGGACAGGTACAAAATACTGATTATTAAACTGTTAGACAAGTACAAAATACTGATCATTAAACTGTTAGACAGGTACAAAATACTGATTATTAAACTATTGGTTGAATAAAAAAAAAGATTACTAAACTGTAGGACAGGTACAAAATACTGATTTTTAAACTGTTAGACAGGTACAAAATACTGATTATTAAACTATTGGACAGGTACAAAATACTGATTATTAAACCTTTAGACAAGTACAAAATACTGATTATTAAACTGTTAGACAGGTACAAAATACTGATTATTAAACTATTGGTTGAATAAAAAAGAAAGATTACTAAACTGTTGGACAGGTATAAAATACTGATTATTAAACCTTTGGACAGGTATTGGCAATTACACTATTAGACAAGTACAAAATACTGATTATTAAACTGTTGGATAGGTACAAAATACTGATTATTAAACCTTTGGACACGTACAAAATACTGATTATTAAACCTTTGGACAGGTACTGATAATTACACTATTAGACAAGTACAAAATACTGATTATTAAACTGTTGGACAGGTACAAAATACTGATTATTTAACTGTTGGACAGGTACAAAATACTGATTATTAAACTGTTAGACAGGTACAAAATACTGATTATTAACCTGTTGGACAGGTAGAAAATACTGATTATTAAACCTTTGGACAGGTACTGATAATTACACTATTAGACAAGTACAAAATACTGATTATTAACCTGTTGGACAGGTACAAAATACTAATTATTAAACCTTTGGATAGGTACTGATAATTACACTATCAGAGAAGTACAAAATATTGATTAGTAAACTGTTGGACAGGTAGAAAATACTGATTATTAAACTGTTAGACAGGTACAAAATACGGATTATTAAACTGTTAGACAGGTACAAAATACTGATTATTAAACTATTGGTTGAATAAAAAAAAAGATTACTAAACTGTTGGACAGGTATAAAATACTGATTATTAAACCTTTGGACAGGTATTGGCAATTACACTATTAGACAAGTACAAAATACTGATTATTAAACTGTTGGACAGGTACAAATTACTGATTATTAAACCTTTGGACAGGTACAAAATACTGATTATTAAACCTTTGGACAGGTACTGATAATAACACTATTAGACAAGTACAAAATACTGATTATTAACCTGTTGGACAGGTAGCAAATACTGATTATTAAACTGTTAGACAGGTACAAAATACTGATTATTTAACTGTTAGACAGGTACAAAATACTGATTATTAAACTATTGGTTGAATAAAAAAAAAAGATTACTAAACTGTTGGACAGGTATAAAATACTGA
>JAWPHD010008742.1:0-72500 GCA_037043455.1 Cyrtodaria siliqua
GTCGGGCATGTAAATTTTACAAGCGGGTATGTCAAAAACAAGACGAAAATGCCAAAATAAATCGGAATGAAATCAGACACAAAAATTAACGACAGCTTGTATACTAAATTAAAAGTCGGTTTTTATTAGCTCGACTGATCAGAGATCAGCAGAGCTTATGCCGTGGTGCGGTGTCCGTCGTCCGTCTGAGCTAAATTTTATTTGTAGCGACTACTCCTCTGAAATTACGTGATGAATATTCATGAAACTTAACAAAAATGTTGCCTATGAAGTCTAGTTGATCCTAGCAAAAATTCAAGTTGATGTGAAATCCAAGATGGCCACCAAAGCTAAAAATAGATTTTTAAAATACGAGTTTGTAGCGACCACTTCTTGAAAACTATAAGTGATATTGATATGGGACTTTTTCTAAAATGATAAGCATGTCATGATGTTGGTCCTTGTCAAAGTCAAAAAATATTTTTGATTCGACGTTAAACATGGCTGCCTGTGGCCATCTTTGTTTACATAGAGTTATATTGTAAAAACTTGTAGTGACTACTTCTCTGAAACTACTTGGCGGATTTTCATGAAACTTTACAGGAATGTTGCTCTTGATGTCTAATTGATCCTAGCAAAATTTCAGGTCGGCCTAAAATTCAAGATGGCCGCCACAGCTAAAAATAGATTTTTAAAAGATAAGTTTGTAGTGACTACTTCTTGAAAACTATAAGTGATATTTATGTGGGACTTTTTCTAAAATGATCAACATGACATGATGTTGATCCGGGTCGAACATTATTTTGATTCGACGTTAAACATGGCTGCCAGTGGCCATTTTTGTTTACATTGAGTTATATAGTAAAAACTTGTAGCGACTACTCTTCTAAAACTTTGACGGATGTTCATGAAACTTCACAGGAATGTTGCACTTGATGTCTAGTTGATCCTAGAAAACTTTCAGGCTGGCCGAAAATTCAAGATGGCCGCCACGGCTAAAAATAGATTTAAAATAAATAAATTTGTAGTGACTACTTCCTTCTGAAAACTGTAAGTGATATTGATTTTGGACTTTTTCTAAAATGATCAGCATGACATGATGTTGATCCCTGTCGAAAATTATTTTGATTCGACATTAAACATGGGCGCCAGTGGCCATCTTTGTTTACATAGAGTTTGTATAGTAAAAGGTTGTAGCGACTACTCCTCTGAAACTACTTGGCGGATTTTCATGAATCTTCACAGGAATGTTGCTCTTGATGTCTAGTTGATCCTAGCAAAATTTCAGGTCGACCGGAAATTCAAGATGGCTGCCACGGCTAAAAATAAACAAGAAACAAGTTTGTAGCGCCTACTTCTTGAAAACTATAAGAGATATTGATCAGCGTCTTTTCCTAAAATGATCAGTATGACATGATGTTGATCCTTGTCGAAAATTATTTTGATTCGACGTTAAACATGGCTGCCAGCGACCATTTTTGTTTACATAGAGTTATACAATGAAAACTGTAGCGACTTCTCCTCTAAAACTACTTGATGGATTTTCATGAAACTTCACACGAATGTTGCTCTCGATGTCTAATTGATCCTAACAAAACTTCAGGTCAGCTGGAAATTCAAGATGGCCGCCACGGCTAAAAGTAGATTTTCAAAAAACAAGTTTGTAGTGACTACTTCAGTTCTTGAAAACTATAAGTGATATTGATATGGGACTTTTTCTAAAATGATCAGTATGACATGATGTTGATCCTTGTCAAAAATTATTTTGATTTGACATTAAACATGGCCGCCAGCGGCCATCTTTGTTTACATAGAGTTATATAATGAAAACTTGTAGCGACTACTCCTATGAAACTACTTGATGAATTTTCATGAAACTTCACAGGAATGTTGACATAGCTATCAAAAATCTATCAGTAGAGCTTCAAGGTCATTGACCTCTTGTTTTGTTTATACATATGCATCGCCGGAAACAACTCTCGGTTTCAGAACAGACTGGTTTTTATTTGCTATTTACGAACAACGTTGGGGATGAATGAGCAATATTTAGTATGAATCAATACCGCAATGTAAACCCGACTGATAATGAACTAAAGATCATTGACTTTTTGTATAATATGTTACCGTCACTTTTGCATTAAACTGATTTAAAATGTATGCTCTTTTAAAAAGGTATACAAGCTTGCTAACTCTTGCGTTTACATGTTCTAGTAAATTGTGAAACAGATCCGTATTTGATTTTAAAACGTTAAATGCTCGTTAAATCACAAGTTTTTGTTTGTTTTTAGCTCTACTGATCAAAGATCAGCAGAGTCTTACTGTGGTGCATTGTCCGCCCTTAACTGTTTTGTAGCGACTACTCCTCTGAAACTACTGGATGGATTTTCATGACACTTTACAGGAATGTAGCCCATGATGACTAGTTCATCCTAGCAAAAATTCACATTGATGTAACATCCAAGATGGCCACCAAAGCTAAAAATAGATTAAAAAAAAATTAATTTGTAGCGACTACTTCTTGAAAACCATAAGTGATATTGATAGAGGCCTTTTTCTAAATTAATCAACATATGACATGTTTTTGGTCCTTGTCGACATGGCACCCAGCGTCCACCTTTGTTTACATAGAGTCATATAGTAAAAACCTGTAGCGACTACTCCTCTGAAACTACTGGACGGATTTTCATGAACCTTCACAGGAATGTTGCTCTTGATGTCTAGTTGATCCTAGCAACATTTTAGGTCGGCTGGAAGTTCAAGATGGCCACCGCGAATAAAAATAGATTTAAAAAAAACATTTGGAGCGACTACTTTTTGAAAACTAAAACTGATATCGATATGGCACTTTTTCTAAAATGATCATCATGACATGATGTTGATCCTTGTCGAAAATTATTTTGATTCGACATCAAACATGGCCGCCAACAGCCATCTTTGTTTACATAGAGTAACATAATAAAAACTTGTAGCGACTACTCTGAAACTACTTGACGGATTCTCATGAAACTTCACAGGAATGTTGCACTTGATGTCTAGTTGATCCTAGCATAATTTCAGGTCGGCCGCTATTTCAAGATGGTCGCCCTGGCTAAAAATGTTATTTTGATGTCTAGTCGATCCTACCAAAATTTCAGGTTAGCCGGAATTTCAAGATGGTCGCCATGGCTAAAAATAATTTAAAACATAAATAAATCTGTAACGACTACTTCTTAAAAACTATTACTGATATTTAATCAGATATGGAACTTTTTCTTAAATGACCAGCATGACATGATGTTGGTCCTTGTTGAAAATTATTTTGATTCGATATTAAACATGGCAGCCAGCGACCATCTTTGTTTACGTAGAGTTATATAGTAAACATTTGTAGCGACTACTCCTCTGAAACTACTTGACAGATTTTCATAACAATTCACATGAATGCTAATCTATCAACTCCTAATAATAGAGCTTCAGGGTCATTGACCTCTTGTTGTTGTCCGTTTTCAGAGATATAAACAATAATCCAAGCCTTCCTTCTCTTTGCCAGATGCATTTCACAAGGTGGCACTCACAACAGCCTAAATGGAGTTCATCAAAACTTCATCAAGATGTGCATTGTTATTCAGGTCAGTTGGTCAAAGTTCTAGGATGCTGTTAATTTAAATAAAAAAATGATGTCTTATGAAATTTGGCAGGATTGAGGAGTATCCGTTATTTTACGATGTGTGATTTCACATATAGTGGACTTGGTACTTCGCTGAATTTGCTTGTTTTCACTGGGTTTCTTTTTAATGAAGTGTTGGAATTAATGTATAAGCATAACCTGCAGCTTCATCTGGCACATACAAAGGACATACTGTAAGAGTTAAGATCAGTGACTAGAATGGATTATGTAAATATACATAATTTGAAGTAAAATATGTCTAATCTAAATTTAAGTTGGCTGATTAATTTTTTGTACGCTCTGTGCTGTTGGGAACATCTCTGTAGTGTAAGCTCTGTAGTGTAAGGAAGCATGCTTTTCTTTCGAGAAGAGAGATCCAGGTTCAAGTCCTGGCAGGGAACCTGGCACACTTACTGAGCTGTACAAACTTAGTTCTGGGATAATCACAACTTTAGAATAAATACATATAACATTGATCATTACACAATTATACTAGTGTTAAAAAATCATTCCATAATATTTCTTTGCGCTTCCATGAAAGTGAAGCGGCTATACGTAGTGTTACCCTTATCGTGAAATATGGAAATGTTTGTTACTGTATATAATACAATGTTTGTTACTGTATATAATACATTCATCCGAACTGGCATTTTGAAATCAGACAAAACCAAAAGACAAAAGACAATGCAACTATAAGGCTTTGAATACACTTATTATATAACTTCATTGTTTTATTTATAAAGTACTGAAGTCGGCAAACACAGATTGTGTCCCCTCCCCAATTTTGGACATGTCTCACTTGACTGATAATCGCTCGGTCAAATTCTTGCTAATATGTCATGCTAATCAGATCATCCTTTCACTGCCTTTCAAATATGTCCGTACTCCCTATGCTATAATACATGTATTATAGCTTTTCTTGTTTATCTCTTATATATGTTCTGTTCAGCTTTAAAACACTTGTATCTTTCACGCTGGCGCATTTCTCCGGATGTCAGGTTATTCTCGACCTTACCTCGCGGGGAAACGCACTGAGGGGTATAGTAGCCAGTCTTAGCTTTTATTAAATTGTAAATAAAACGCATATGGGACAAGTATTTCATAAAATCTAAGTTTCTCAGCAATTTACCAACTATATTGTAAACGGCACTCGCTTGGGATTTTCAGTTGCATTTGTAAGTGTTACTCTCACTATAATAAAAAATGATAACAATTTATGCTCACTGTTTTTTATAACATACATACTCTTCTCCCCTGAACATTGAAAACAACAGTGTTACATCACTTTGAACGGACTTGAACAGTGCTGTGATTGCAATATATTATGGACTTGAACAGTGATAGTGTCTTTTCATAGTGAGCTTTTTCCTAATTGTAGTATTATTCCAGTAACTTCTGTTTACAAGTGCCGTCCAGGTAACTATTTACACCACCTGGTTTATAATTGTAAATAATAAAGATTTATGAAAAACGAAAAACATTTTTTTTGCATTTATCTATACTCAGTTGCAAAAGAAAGAATTAAACTGACAAATTCCAAAATGATAAGCCATGTTTGATACCAAAGTGTTTATCATTCCATTGCCAATATCATGTTGTTATTTGTTTTTCAATAGCTCGACTCATTAAGGGACTGTCGCATGATAAAGAGGATAGGGTGTAAAGTAAAATTGTCAAAGTGTTCAGTTTCTTTTGCAACTGAGTATACCTTCCTTTTGAGGGATAGTAATTTACATATACTTACGGTTTTATTCAAATTTATTTACAGTATTTCAGCCGTTGTTGTGAAGGGAACTATCCTGCCTGATGCTGTGGAAATACGATATTCCGTAGGCAAACATTTAAAGGCCAACCAATGGATCCAGCGCTCTACGTTAGTTCAAGGATGCCAGTGATATCGACAAGCTAAGGCATGTAGAAAACATTTCGTATCGAAATAAACAGTTTTATTTGACTCCTGTGGGAAAACAAATCGCATGATAAAGAGGATAGGGTGTAAAGTGAAATTGTCAAAGTGTTCAGTTTCTTTTGCAACTGAGTATACCTTCCTTTTGAGGGATAGTAATTTACATATACTTACGGTTTTATTCAAATTTATTTACAGTATTTCAGCCGTTGTTGTGAAGGGAACTATCCTGTCTGATGTTGTGGAAATACGATATTCCGTCGGCAAACATTTAAGGGCCAACCAATGGATCCAGCGCTCTACGTTAGTTCAAGGATGCCAGTGATTTCGACAAGCTAAGGCATGTAGAAAACATTTCGTATCGAAATAAACAGTTTTATTTGACTCCTGTGGGAAAACAAATCTTGTCAATTAAAATACATTGGCTGCCCTGTACTTCAGTGACACTCTGATTAAAAGCGTTTTGTGTGATAATGGCAATGTTCTTAGTATGGAGCGTACAGCGTCCTCGCATGGTAGTGCTGTGATCGAGAATAGCATGAGGGTGGTAAGAATAGAGGTAGATGAAAGTAAACGACTGTCAATACCGCATATAGTCAGATTGGAGCGTGGCATGTCTATGTTGCTAACAATGACTGGCTGACCTCCCTTGTGTTTGATGTGTTCCAAGGTGGGCCTCCTCAGAAGAGATTGTCATGAATTACTTTCGTATGCGAATGTGTCATGAGGGAATTTCAGGTCACAACCACAGACACGGCCAGAAAACGAGGAGGTGAAGTACACCACGAGTTAAAGGGGGGAGGGTATTGGGAACACGAAGCAGATGCTACGCTGCTGATGTCGAACAGTCGCCATTTATTGTGGAGCAACAACAGCAGCAGCGGCGGCAGCAACAGCAGCAGGAGAGTAAGAGTAATATTTGTAAATAGATTTGTCTACAATTTTACCATACTACTAATAATTGACTATTTCTTTGTTCATTGTCATCAATTTTCGCGAACAATATGACCTATTAGTGTGACTTGCCGTAACACAGCATCATTTATATATTTGAAGCGTAGCCTTTGAAGACACAACAACAACAACAACAACAACAACAACAACACACGTTTTTCTTACGTTTTAGAGATGTGAGAATTGCGCAAAAAAGCACAGTTTGCACCTGCTTGGCTGTAGATCGTGCGAAATTCCATGAGCAAGGCTACTTTCTCACCAATTCAATGCCAGTGACAGCGAGTGGATATCGTTTTCTTGAAGTTCTGCATGACTGAGGCTAACCAATGCTGGCTTTACTGCGAACCATCGCGTTGTTGTAGAGCTGCCATTGAAGTAGTTGCTCGATGTTTTCCGCGGCATCGCTTCTCAAGTTTTGTATGTCCGAGCCTAACTTATGATGGTTTCATTGCCCTTTATCGCGTTGTTGGAGCGCTGCCATTGAAGTAATTGATCGGTGTTGTCTTCGGCATCACTTCTCGGCCTTTTGGCTAAGATCAAAGTGTAGTATTTGGTCAGCCGTTGTCGTGAAGGGAGCTATCCCGTCTGCTTTTTTTGACCATCAGAGCATGAAACATACCTTAGAGTCGTCGACTAGAGCGTACACGTCTGAAGTGAAAAATCTTGATATGTTGATGAAGTATAATGTTCCGTCGGCAAAGTTTCGGGCATATTTGAGGGTCAACCTATGGATCCGGCACTGTACGTAACGTTCAAAGATGCCAGTGACGTGGAAAAATTAAGGTCGGTTGAAAATATTTCGTATCGTAACAAACAATTTAACTCGATACCTTTGGGCAAGCAAATCTTGTCCGCTACCGAGCACGTTAAAGAACCATAGGAATCTATTCGATAATAAGAGTAGGGCAGGTTCCCGGATTCCTATGTATCCTTCCCCTCTCTCTGGGACGGCTCTAAATAACCTATACTGTGTTGATGAGCCGTTAAACAACATTCAATTCAATTCAATTCTTGTCCGCTAGCATCCACTGGTTGCCACAGTATTTCAGTGACATGCTGATCAAAAGCGTACTATGCGACTACGGTAATGCTTTAAGTGTGGAGCGAACTAAGTCATGAGGGAGGTGCCATTATAGAGAATGGAATGAGGGTACTAAGGATTGAGATTGGCGAGAGTAAGCGACTTCCTTTTCCACATATAGTGTGGTTTGCGTGTGAGTGTGGCATGTCCATGTTGCTCACCATCACCGGCCGTCCTCCCTTGTGCTTGGGTGATCCAAGGTGGGCCATCCAAGGTGGGCCACCCCAGAAGGGATCGTACTGAGTTATTGTCGTACGCTAACGTTTCTAGAGGAAATTTCATGCCACAGCCACAGAAACGCCTGAAAACGAGGATGGTGGATACACTAAGAAACAGATGAGAATACTGGAGACACGGAAGCAGATGCTGCTGAGGAAAATCTTTGGAAAACCACCCACGCGTGAGCCACACCGACGGTCGGGAATTATTTCTTTTGTATCAGCGGAACATTTATAAATGGAATTTAGCGTAACTCTGTATTTATTATGCTATATTCGTCTGTTTTTCTAACTTGAACTACTTCCCTTACCGTGGAGTTGTTTATTTGTAGTATACATATAAACAGTTTTCGATCGAGGAGAAAACAAGACTCGCATGAAGTCATATATAAAACAATATCAGTAGATATATTATTCATTCAGGAGAAACTCATTGATAATTATTTTCTATCACAGAAAATTGAATCGATTCTTGATTTACAAAAATAGTGTACAATTAGTTTCAGATTAAGACACTTTAAAACCATTTTCATCAGACCAAGTCTGCAGTTAAAACAAATGTTCAGTTCCACAGCATGGAGTCGACCCAATTTGCCATCTTGACTATCCTAAATCTCATTTAGCGTACGGCTCGCTTGGCTGTAATGCGGATTTCTATAGGCTATAGGTGTCTCCAGATCCACAGCCACTTGTCGACAAAAGGTGCCGGGTTTTACACTATTATGAAGCGCAAAGGAAACGCAACTCGGGAATTTCCGCTATATATTTTATATACTGCACACTTAATTCCACATAATATTCCAAAGAAATCCCAAGATGTTTTGTAAAAAAAAAGTAGCAGTTAATTACAGAAAGGACAAAACTTAGACGTTTTAATCACACTACACCCTTGTAACAAGAAATTCATAAATGTTGAAGTTTCTCTTTGAAAAACTGAGCCAGTTCAGTACTGTATTTAACGTAAAGAGTTTGCATCCTAAGTTTGCTCACATGCTTGAGCCAAACGCGAACTCTGTCAATAATGAACATTTGAAGGAATACTATTTGCTGTATGGTTTAGTATTTTTTCCGAAAGGAAATCTTACGTAGCCATGTACCATTCGATTAACTGCCGCATATTGTACATATAATATATAGCGGAAATTCCCGAGTTGCATTTTTTTTTCTTTTACAATATACATTAGTTTCATTAATTATCGAGTGTCAGAGTGTCCCTTTTAAAGGGAATATTCACATTTTAGTTTATTTTAATCGTTAAATTTAGTATAAGTTGACTTTATGTTGACATAATTTTCATAGTTGTAACCCTTCAGTATTGAGTTGTCTAGTTGTTAGCAATTTTTAAGTTGACGTGAAGACAATAAACTTATTCACGAAACTTCCATAATCCGTGCTTGCACGAGATTTTCCCTGCACGATATTTTCCTTCGCTCAGTATACACCCAACATATGATTCAATAATGTAAGTTTCCTATGTTAAATATAGCAACTGCTATAAATATAACATACCTGGATAGGCGATATCTACATTTTGATTGATCTCTACTGTACAATAACTTAGCGCACTTGCGTGATACATTAGACTTCATATACGATATTTTCTTATTAGGGCTTTCCACTTTTTAGTGGAAAGACCTCTTGTTTTCGTTCTGTTTATTCTTATTATTATTATTCTTTTTCTTCTTCTTCTTCTCCCCAGCACTTTTCATAGTAAGACTGGTCGCACGGCCTCTAAATTTTACACAGTGATAGAGCTCAGTCTGGAATAGTGTCCCGAAGCTTTTGGGGTCATGACGTCATCCAAGATGGCCGCCAGTGACGTCATCAGACAAATCTTGTTCGCGCTAGATCTCAAACATTTATAGTCGGATTTGAATGAAACTTTCACAGATTGTAGGGTTCAGGGTCTAGTTGTGCTTGAATGTAAAAACGTGTCTCTATGTAATAACGTCTTGACGTCCGTGACGTCACAATGTTACGAAAAGTCCTTTTTTTCAATGATTGCATTTTTCATGTTTTTTTACTGTAACATCCATCAGTGTCATTGTTTCAATCGACTCTGACAGTTTTAACGTCATGACGTCATTCAAAATGGCCGCCAATGACGTCATTTAAGAAATCTTGTAATCGCTATATCTCCTTCATTTATGATCGGATTTTGATGCAACTTTCACAGCCTGTAGGGAATGAGGTTGAGTTGTGGAACAATGTCAAAAATTGTCATGACGTCATCAAAGATGGCCGCCAGTGACGTCATGATACAAATTTTGTTAGCGCTAGATCTCAAACATTTACCGTCGGATTTAAAGGAAACTTTAACAGATTGTCGAGTTTAGGGTCTAGTTGTGCCTGAATGTCAAAATATGTCTCTACGGCATAATCTCCTGACGTCAGTGACGTCACAATGTTATGAAAAATCCGTTTTTTTCATTAATTGTATTTTTTAAGGAATTTTATTGTAAAATCCGTCAGTGTCATCATTTTAGTCGACGCTGACAGTTCTAACATCATGACGTCATTCAAAATGGCCGCCAATGACGTCATTTAAGAAATCTTGTAATCGCTATATCTCCTTCATTTATGATCGGATTTTGATGCAACTTTCACAGCCTGTAGGGAAATAGGATGTGTTGTGCCAAAATGTCGAAAATTATCATGACGTCATCCAAGATGGCCGCCACTGACGTCATGATACAAATCTTGTTAGCGCAAGATCTCCAACATTTGTAGTCGGATTTGAATGAAACTTTCATAGATTGTAGAGTTCAGGGTGTAGTTGTGCATGACTGTAAAAACGTGTCTCTATATAATAACGTCCTGGCGTCAGTGACGTCATAATATTATGAAAAATCCGTTTTTTGTACTGATTGCATATATTGAGGTATTTTAATGCAAAATTTATCAATGTCATTGTTTGAATAGACGCTGACAGATTTAACGTCATGACGTTATCCAAAATGGCCGCCAATGACGTCATTTAAGAAATCTTGTAAACGCTATATCTCCTACATTTATTATCGGATTTTAATGCAACTTTCACAGCCTGCAGGGAATGAGGTTGAGTTATGGATGAATGTCAAAAATGGTCATGACGTCATCAAAGATGGACGCCAGTGATGTCAAGATAAAAATCTTGTAAGTGCTAGATCTCAACCATTTATAGTTGGATTTGAATTGAACTTTCACAGCTTGTAGAGTTCAGGGTCTAGTTATGCAAAAATATCAAAACGTGTCTCTATGTTATAACGTCTTGACGTCAGTGACGTTACAATGTTATTAAAAATCCGTTTTCTTTACTGTTTGCATTTTTTAAGTTGTTTTACTGCAAAATCAACATAACGTTAATAGTTTTAATGTTATGACGTCATCCAAAATGGCCGCCAATGACGTCATTATAGAAATATTATAATCGCTATATCTCCTTCATTTATGATCGGATCTTGATAAAACTTTCACAGGAACTCTACATTCAACGTCTGGTTGTGCAATAACGTCGAAGTTTGTTATGTCGTCATCAAAGATGGCCACCAGTGACGTCATAAAGGAAATCTTTTTTAAGAGTATATCTTCTCCATTTATGATCGGATTTGAACAAAACTTTCACAGATTGTAGAGTACGGGATCTGGTTGTGCACAGATGTCATACGGTATCCCGACGTCATGACGTCAGTGACGTCAAAATATTCAGATTTTTTTACTTGTCGCATTTTCGAAGTTATTTTCTTGATATATCAATCAGTTTCATCAACTTAGACAACTCTGACAGTTGTGACGTCATGACGCCATTAAAATCAGGAAAGCCCGTTTGATCAGGTTTCTGATCAAAATCTAGTTATTATTTCAATTATACAATCGCAGTTTATATAGTCAACATAACTGTGAAAGTGTGATCAGTGCACGTGTAAGGGTCAAGTATTAATGTGAATATAGTCAACTATTACGTAAATATACATTCACCGTTATACAGGAACTATACATTCACTCATATAATTCGTATACCGAATGTTTGAGTGGTTGTCTTTTCGATTTCTGTTTTCTATTTTCTGTGATATTTTTAGATACGTCTGAACAAACAGCGACATTTCTTAATGATGCCAACTGTGTGCTATACATGTCACAGACAACTATTGATTTTCCCATAGACCTGCATTATAGCCTCTTCGGCTACCCTGATTTCCTTATGTATCATAGCCTGTAAAAACAACAATGCTTGAAACTTACAACACATTGGCATTTAATGGGAAACGTTTTCATAGTAATGAAAAGTTAGTCGACACCGAAGTGAAACCGCATCCCCAGTTTTGAAGACTTTTTTTTCCAGCCAATGTCAAAGTGTTCCTTTTTTTACCAATCATAATTTAAAAAACAAAACACTAGGCCAATATGCATAACAGAACAATTTGAAGAAAACATATTTTTTTGTGTGATTTCTCGAATTGTTTTATTTCAATCATTATTCTCGTATTTTATCGATTCCATGACCTCAATTTGATCGTAAACATTAGTCTCGGATTTCCTTAACAGTTCTGACCAATCACAGTCTGTTTTATTTGGAGGACACGGACCTATTGTACCTGCATAATGTTAATGTTTATTTAGCGAGTTTGGGTACATCAGAATACACTACTCAACTTTTATAATCGGTCACTTTTCAAAGAAGTATATATTTTTTATTAATTCATATTTTCATTTGAAATTTTAACAGACGTCGTTTAACAAATATCGCTAGCGATTTATAAAACTTAATCTGCCTTGATTGGACTACAGCCTTGTTGATAAACTTAATACAGTATTGGTATGTGTTTCGGTGATTTCCAGGTTTTAGTATTTGTGTTATTTTCAAAAAACCTGGGTGACCGATTATAAAAGTTGAGTAGTGTTTACATATATACTCTATATTATACTTATATACACGCAAATCTGTGTGTTTATGCCACAGGATATTTTCATTGTAGTGCTTATACGTTTTACATTCTCGTTTCTACATATTTAAGGTTTGTTTTACGCAAAGTTTACGCAATATTTATGATATCGTTGTATAGTACAGTAAAATAGAATACAGTAAGAATATATTAGTATTTTAGAACAAAGTAGTATAGTGTTTCAGGTATATTGTGTTGCTCATGTACTCTGGTGGAGAATGAAATAAAATTAACCATGTTTATGTTGAGAACTTGTTTTCAAGAAAAGCGATTTTAAATTTATTTTGTCACTTACATGAGTTTTGTTTAGCTTTAAAACATTGTATTTTTCACGTTAGTGCCTTTTCCCGAAATGTCAGTTGGTTCCCGATCTTGCCTCGCGAGGAAACGCACTGAGGGCTACAGTAGCCAGTGATATATTTTATTAAATTATAAGTCGCATGCATATGGGACAAGTCTTTCATAAAATCTTGCGTTTCTCAACAATTTTGTAACATATGTAAACGGCACTCGCTTAGGATTTTCAACTGCATTTGTTAAGTGTTACTCTCAGTATAATAATAATAATATTAACAATTTATGCTCACTAATTGTTTTTTTATATAACATACGAACCCTTCTCCCCTGAACATTGAAAACCAACAGTGTTCAATCGTTTTGAATGGACATGAACAGTGCTGTGATTGCAATATATTTTAAACATGATCGGTGCTTTTTTTCTTTCATAGTGAACCTTTTTCTAATTGTAATATTATTGCAGTAATTTCTGTATCTTCTGTTCACGAGTGCCATCCGGGTGACTGTTTACAACATCTGGTTCTTAATTGCAAATAATAAAGATTGATGAAAAACAAAAAAAGTCTGTTTTGCTAAATCTTTATTTACAATATGTCAGCCGTTGTTGTGAAGGGAGCTATCCCGTCTACGTTCTTCGACCACGAGCGTATGGAACACGCCATCAAGTTGACAACCAGAGGGTACACGTCGCAAGTTGAAGTATTGCAGAAGCTGTGGAAATACGAGATTCGGTCGGCAAAGTTTTCGGCGCTGTTCAAGGCCAACCAATGGATCCAGCACTCTACGTTACGTTCAAGGATGTTAGTGATGTAAACAAGCAAGGTCTGTAGAAAACCTTTAATTTGACTCCGATGGGAAAACAAATCTTGTCCTGTACTTCAGTTACACTCTGATTAAAAGCGTTTTATGTGATTATGTTCTTAGTGTGGAGCGTACATAGTCCTCGCACGGCAATGCTGTGGTAGAGAATGGCATGAGAGTGTTAAGAGTAGAGGTAGATGAAAGCAAATGACAGTCAATACCGCATATAGTCAGATTCGAGTGTGGCATGTCTATGTTGCTAACAATAACCGGACGTCCTACCTTGTGTTTGAGGTGTTCCAAGGTGGGCCACGTCAGAAGGATCGTCATGAATTACTTTCGTATGCAAATGTGTCAAGAGAGAATTTCAGGTCACAACCGCGGACACGACCAGAAAACGAGGAGGTGAAGTACACCACGAGTTAAAGGAGGATATTGGGGACACGGAAGTTGATGCTGCTGAGGTCAAGCAGCCGCCAGTTATTGTGGAGCGAAGTTCAATTTACCACGTACGCCAATCACGTAACTTAAATGATGACGCGATTTTATGTAGAGTAATTCATAGTATTATCTTTAAGACACTTTTCTATATCAGCACTGATGGAATCGGCATTGAAGCGTATTTTTTATTCGGCCGAATTATGCAGACAGGTATCGTCAGGTGTGCACTTTACTTATTTGACCGACATACGTCATGAGGATTATTTTCTTTCTTCGAGTACCGACATTTTTTCGAACAACATTAAAATAATTCCCACGTTATGTAGTTATTTCATATTCTTAAACTATCTCGCTTTCATAGTAATCACATGCACAAAACCATGAACTGTTCACTAACAAAAAACATTTTTTCCTCTAAAGCTTGTTTATTAACTGTTAGTCCATTTCAACACTAATTGATCCCACCATGGATACATCAAAATTACATTTTGGAACCCTAAATGTAAATGGGTTAAAATCTTTAGAGAAACAGAATGCTCTATTAGAAACATGCAGGAAAAACAAATATGACATTTTATTTTTGCGGAAAACATATTTAGAATCAAATTATTTTGCCGACAAAATTAAGGAACAATGCAAATGCTGTTGTTTAATAGCTTTGGTTCAAACAGGTCAGCCGGCGTACCATTTTAATATTTCCAAACATTAATTACACCATAGAGAAATTCCAGTACGATTGGGCGGTTTGTGATTCAAGATATAAAATTTGAACATGTACCCTATAGACTTGATAAATATGAATGAATGAATGAATGGTGTTTTACGGCACGTCGACACATAAATAGGTCATATTGTGCGCAAAAACTGACGAAAGATGAAGAAATGAAGAATTATTAAAAATTAATGTAAATATATCAAGGTAAAACTATTAAAAAATAAGGGATGATATGGTAGTAATATAAACTATAGATGTAAATCAACAAATGCCCGAAAACGGGTATATAAAAAAGTAATTATATACAAGAACATATTATAATGATTTATATAGTCTGACTTCCTTAAGGAAATCTAAAACTAGACTAAAATCTATAGTATTAAATAACTCAGTCATAGTATTAACATTGTAGTACCTTTGACGCATAGGATCAAAGTCTACACATTCCAGCAATATGTGTTTGACCGTTAACGGTGCAAAGCAGGGTATACGTTCTGGTAATTGCTCACCTTGTAATAAATATGAATGAGTATAACGTGTATGCCCTATTCTGCACCATGTCCCAATAACAGCAGGGAGCGAAAAGCCTTTTTATCAAACATTTATCACAATACCTAGTATGTAATAGAAACATTAGTTAGGGAGGGGATTTCAACTATGTTCCTAATTTGGGGCTTGACAAAGGATGTGTGGTGTAAACACAAATTTAGAAACTGGAGGTGACAAATAACTGTTAGATTTATGTGACAGTTTCATGCTGTGCGACATTTTCCGGAAAATACACCTAATTTCAAAGCGTATATATTACATCAAGATACTAAATATATTCATACTATACTCGATAGAATGTATATTTCCAAAGACATTTTTCATCCTGTATAACAGTGATCATGATATATTCTCATTTAAATTAGCAAATTTCAAAAAGATTGAGATGGGGACTAGTTACTGGAAATTTAATAATAGCTTACTCGAGGACAATGAATTCGCTGAAAATTGTACTGATTTCATAAATTACCATATTACGGCTTTAAACCCACAGCCAAAAACTGACCATGACCTGAAATATGAGATCAAAACATTTTGCGTCTTAATTAGCAAACAAAAATCTAAGAATAAATACAACGATTTGAGGAAATTGAGATTGAATATAACAGATTATTAACATGTGATAAACTAGTCAATTTTCAGATCAAATAGATGATTTAAGGATAAAATAGAAAACTTAACAGGAATGTAAACGAAGGCTCTAAAATTAGAGCAAAACTTATTTCATTAGAAAATGAGGAACTACCGTCTAATTATAGTTAAAAAATAGACCAGAAAAGGTATAACAAGAAAATGATCAGCAAAATTATTTCTACTAATATAGAACATAAACCGTCCAAAAATAGTTTGAATTGTTTTAAAGAATTTTATTCCAGTTTGTATTCTTCAGAGAGTATAGATATTGATGTAGCTGATGTCTGTGGCTGTGACATATTTTTGAAAGATTTACTGCAGCTTAGTGAAAACGATGCTAAGCGAATTTTGCTTATAAGGAATTGTGTGAAGCTCGTTCACACATGGAGAGCAAAAAGTCCCCAGGCCCAGATGGTCTAACAAAAGAGTCTTTATTGAGTTCTTCAAAAGTACTGGACAGGCACTTTTGCTATAAGACAAATAATTTTAGAGAATAAAGTGCTTTCGAACGACCAAAAACTTTCTTACGTTATACTTTTATGCAAAGATGAAGCAAATCTTATAACATGAACTTTTATAGATCCATATCACTTCTAAACTACGACTATACAATATTGACAGAGGCCATCGCAACTCGACTGGGCAACGTTTTAGACTGCATTTTTCATAAATATCAAACATGTTCAGTTCAAGGACGAGCCATTTTTGATAATTCCTACTTGATAAAAAATATGATAGATTATTGCGGTCAAAAGGTGAAGAAGCTATCCAGCTGGCTTGCAGAACTTCGGTGGTTCTACCCAGGTGCCTGCCCGTGCACGAAAATTGCCCGGAGGGTCACCTGGGGTCTTCCTCGACGAGTGGAAGATGGAAAGTCGCCAAATGACCTCAGCTGTTGGTGCGACTATACAATCCAATTCAATTCAATTAGATCTCGACCAGGAGAAAGCATTCGATAGAGTATAATATGATTGCCTGCAAATGGTGTTAACAGCTTTCGGTATTAAGGAGAATTGTATATCATGGATAAAAATCGTGTACACAAACATTTCGTCATCGGTAATCGTCAATAAGGCTTTTCCAACAGTATGCTGGGGAAATAGATGCTGATATCAGCAATGCATACATTTCAAAGACATCTACCCCGACTGTGGCAGGACAACATGCATCTTCTTCATCACCAGTATCGGGAGTTGAGACACAGGATGCACAGCCAGAGTCAAATCAATTCTTAATATCTGGGATCAGCGGTCAAGTTGCAGAACTTTAACAAATAAGTAAAAACCTGCAGGAACAGCTCTGTTGTATAAACAGAAAAATTTACACTTTATTGCATAGATCTCTGGAAGTATACAAATCTCACTCAGTCCATGAATTATCAGAGACCACCCTGTGAGGACCCTAAAGTGATTCCAGGTGGTGCTCCATGTACTTACAGCGTGATTCTTACTAAGAACCAAGCAGGGTCAACACATTCAGGAACTGAACAAAGTAAAGAACTGAGAAACCAAAATAAATGACTCGAAATTGATGAAAACTCAGAAGAAAACACAACAAAACCAGGCCACAACTCAAAAACAAAGCCGGACACTAATCACTGGTGACTCCATCTTATCCGGTGTAAATAGAAAAGGCTTAAATGATAATGTTGAATGTCAACCCATTACTGGTGCAACTATTGACACTATTATTAACAAAACTCAAATTTTCGAAATGACACAATTTCATAACATTGTGGTGTTCGTTGGTGGCAACAATGCGTCCAGACATACAGACTTGGAATATTTCGAAGAAAAATATGACCAACTTGTTGCCTACATAAACTGTCAAAACTCAAACTGTGCAATATACCTATGTACGTCATGTCCGCGAGGTGATACTGACGTCAAGGATGTCAATGAAGTAATTACACAAGTCGGTCATACAACTAAAACCAAGATTATTGATATCAATTCAGCTTTCTATGAAAAGCAACAACAACTGAGATCCCATTTCTACAAACCACGCGACAATATTCATCTATCAAGATCCGGCATCAAACTTGTACTTGGAACTAAAAACCAACATCTCCATATTGTGGACATATTTGAGAAATCGGTCTTCCCCATCATTTAATATGTCGGACCAGTTCCAAGTAATATAAACGACTAAAGGACGGGAAACGGTAGCAGTTATTTGCAACAGACCAATGAATCACGGCATTTAAGATCAAACAGACAACAACAACGAAAATATGAAGGCAGAAACGAAAATATGGATAATTACCAAATCCAGTACCACAGGTATCTCCGCCCAAGTCAACCTACTGAATATCAGCTGGAGGAGCGATGTATGAAATGCGGCCTAACAAATCGTACAACAGCAGAATGTCGACACCAAAACCAAGTTCAGTGTTTTAAGTGCAAGTTCTACACAAAAGCCACAAAAATTCATCGGGTTTGTGTTGGAGGAAATAGGACATAGGCAAATATGCCACAACTGACAATGGTACATTAGATGAAAGTTTTACGTCAAATAGGTACACTGTATTGGACTGTATATGTGATAAATGTGATCAAACAAAGTGTTTTTATATGTCGATAAATGATGAACACATTAATCAGTCAGAAAGTTTTTGCATTATGGAAACAGATAGTACAGATAATGATAGAACAATAATTGAAGAAGAAATATTTACCGATCAAAATGACAAACACGACAATTATGACTTATCAACACTATATGACACTTCTTATCAACATAACAGTAACATATACCATGATATAACTCTTGATGACAATTTGAATTACAATGTTACTTCATCCATCAGTACCCAAAACTCTTTAAATTTAGGGTTAACATGCAAAGGTTTTAAAATAGGCCACATTAATATTCAAGGTATACAAAATAAATTTGAATAAATTGATATAATATTAAATAATGCAAATAATGATATTCATATTTTTGGACTAAGTGAAACAAAGCTTAAATGTTTTCTTCCCGACAACTGCTTTCAACTAGACAACTATCAGTTATTTAGAAAAGACAGAGTAATTTCAAAAGAACGAAAGGAAGAAGAGGGTGGAATTGCTATCTATGTAAGGAATGGCGATAAGGTTGAGAGAAGGAGTGATATCGAGACAAATGAAATTGAATGTTTATGGTTAGAAGTGTTTCCAAAAAATTCGAAGAGCTTTCTGGTAGGTATGATTTACAGGCATCCAAATGAAACTATTGTATGGAATGAAAATTTTGAAAATCTAATAGAAAAGGTACTAGAATCACAAAAAGAGATGTACTTGTTAGGAGATTTTAATAGGGACCTGTTAAATGAACAGATAAAAAAGTCATGGTTAGAATATATGGAACCATTTAGTCTTTTTCAAAAAGTAACTAAAGTAACCAGGAAAGCCACAAATTTAAAAACCCTGATAGATCATATATACTGCAATGTGCAAGCAAATATTAGCTCTATCGATGTTCCTCACATAGGATTAAGTGACCACTTTCCTATATTTCTTACTCGAAAAACAAATTGTGCACAGCCTAAATCGTCGCATCATACTATATCATACCGGTCTTACAAACATTTTAATGAGGACAATTTCATACACGATCTGCAGTCTGCACCATGGGATATAATCAAAGTATTTGATAACACAAACGAAATTGTAGACACATGGTCATCTATGTTTTTGAATATTATAGACAAACATTTGCCAATGAAATCACATAGGGTAAAGTATAAACAACAGCCAAAGTGGATAACTCCTGATATTAGTGATGCCATAAAGACAAGAGATAGATACAAATCAGTTAATGATGAAAGTCAATACAAAATATGGCGAAATAAAGTTGTAACACTTATTAAACAATCCAAAAAAGCACAACATTCAGCTTTGATAATAGAAAACAATAATAAACCTGGTAGAGTATGGAAATTATTCAAAGAAACAGGAGTCAATAAAAGAAATAGCAACTCAAATATTCCTTCACTTAAAATTGACGAAAATGAGATAAATGAATGCAGCGAAATTGCAAATGAATTTAATAGGTTCTTCGTTTCAGTAGCTTCAAACATAAAGAACCTGTTGTAAGGTCGGAATTTGAAAAACTTGAATCTTTCTGTGATAGCAGGGTTCCTGAAGAAACCTTATTTAAAATTCCAGAAATTGCAAGGGAGAAAGTTGAAAAGTTCTTAAAAAATATGGATATATCTAAGGCCACTGGATGTGATCTTATTGGCCCGCGATTAATAAAAATTGCTGCACCTCATATTACAGATATTATTACTTATATATAAGTATAAAGTATAAAGACTGCAGTATTTCCAGATAAATGGAAAGAAGGTAAAGTAGCCCCTCTTCATAAAAGTGGGTCAAAAGATGATGTCAATACCTATAGGCCTATCTCAGTCCTTCCTATTCTCTCTAAAGGCTTAGAAAAACATGTACACGACTCTTTAATGGAATTTCTTATTTTGTACAAATTACTTCACAAAACTCAGTCTGGCTTTAGGCCTAACCATTCACGTGAGACTGCCTTATTAGGAATGATAAGCAAATAACTTGAAGCAATTAATAATGGTCTTTTAATTGGAGTAGTTATGATTGCCTTTAAAAAGGCATTTGACCTTGTGGACCATAACATTCTTTTAAAAAAGCTGAAACTCTACAAACTGTCAGATGATATTATATCATAGTTTTCCTCATACTTACTCAATCGAAAACAAAGAGTATCGGTCAACAATACTATCTCTGAAGATGAAATTATTACAAATGGAGTTCCACAAGGCTAATCCTGGGCCCTCTACTCTTTTTATTGTTCGTGCGTATAAGCGTTTATTTATCCTCGCTGTATTGCACTAAGCATTTTAGCGAGCAGACCTACGTTTTAAGTCTCATCCGAAGGACTGATAAGGTAGGAAATACTTTTGAAATATTTCGATAATTAACCCAAATTCGGTCCTGGCTGGGATTGAACGCGCGATCCCTGGGTTACTAAGCCGCAATGCTAACCATTACACCACGGCGCTACCTCTTTTTTATTGTTCATAAATGATATACCGCTTTATACTGATCAAATAAATACTGATCTGTATGCAGATGATACTACCCTTTTTGATATTGGAGTTTCACGCTCTACAACTGAGAGTAACAAATAGCATTAGACAATTTAGAAAATTGGTTCAAATGCAATGGTATGCTAATAAATACTTCAAAGACAAAAGTAATGCTTATAACTACTCACAAAAGAGGGCTTGTATGAATACTGACAACTTATATTTGAATTTAAACAACGATAGTCTGATAAATAGCTAAAGACAAAATAGTTGGTGTTTTAATAGACAATAACTTGACATGGACTTCTCATACAGATACAATTTGCAAAAAATGACATCCAATTTATGGCTATTGTCGCGACTATTGTCGCGAATGAAGGAATATCTTTCTATTGAGCATAGAATTGTATAAAACTTACATTCAACCCCATATAGATTATTCTAATATTGTATGGGGAGGTGCATCACAAATACACCTATATAGAATTTACCGTCTACAAAAACGCGCATGTAAGATAATATTGGACTAAACTGTTGAGGATGTAGTAGAAAGGATGCAAGAATTTAAAATAATAACAGTATTTGACCGATTATATTTGCGAAAAGCAAAGTTTATGTTTAAAGTATACATATCTGAAACCCCTCAGTATGTAAATGAAATGTTCAGACGTCGAATAGCAAATGAAAAATTACCTGTTTTGAGATCAGAAACAGCCCATAATTTTATCCCCCCACAATCAAAGAAAGAAATATTCAAGCAAAGTATTACATGTTCTGGACCAGTCATTTGGAATAGCTTGCCAGACAGCTTAAAAAGCTTGAAAACAGTTGATTCTTTTCATTGTAACTTCGTAAAATGGATCAAACAAACCTCATAAAGTTATTAATGTATTACTAAAAACATCTAGACTGATATTAAAGATTGCGAATAATATATCTAAATCTGAAATTATTTGAGTTCAGAATATTTAATTTTCGGTTTGAACATTTTGTAAATAGAATACTAGAGAATATACGGGAGTTAGATATGTACATCAGACAGTATGATTGTATGTAAGTACGTTGGAATGTGTAAGCGTTTAGCTTTGTTTGATTGTTTGTGTGTTTTGTTATTGTTTTTTCAAATAATTAATATCCTTTTTTGTTTGTCTATGTTTTCAGGTATCTATACTGAAAGGAAAAAGAAACGCAGGGTGCGTATTTCCGCTATATATTGCATATACTGCACACTTAATTGCATATATAGTCCAAGGAAATACCAAGATGTTTTGTAAAAAAAAAAGAGTGCAGTTAGTTAGAGAAAGGACACAACTGTGATGTTGTAGACGTTTTAATCACAGTACACGTTGTAACAAGAAATTCATAAATGCTGAAGTTCCTCTTTGAAAAATTGAGCCAGTTCAGTACTGTATTTAACGTTAAGTGATTGCAACATTTAAAGCCTAAGTTAGCTCACCTGCTTGAGCCAAATGCGCATTCTGACGATAATGAAACTTTAAAGGGGTAACCATTAGTGTGTTCAGTGCTGTTTAAACCTTCTTTCTAAAAGGACAGGCCTAATGTCGCCCTGTACCATTCGATTAGCAGTAGCATATTAAACATACAATATATAGCGGAAATACGCACCCTGCGTTTCTTTTTCCTTTCAGTATACATATATGTTATTATTATGTCATCTTTCTTTTTTTTGTGCATGTTTTATGTTTCTTAATTATTATTATTATTATTTGTGAGTTTGAGTCATTTGAAATCTAATGTATGAGCAGGCCTGTGGACAGAAGCTGAATGGGAGGTGGCTGCGTATACAAGGGGTGTGTGTGGTGGGGGGGGGATTGAGGGGGGCTGCTGATATCTTATTCTCTTATTCATTATGTTTAACCAATTTGCCAATAAGTAGTGTAAATGTGTAAATAATAGAGGGCCACGTGGAAGATTAGTTTTGTAACTAGATGTGTATTACCCTCTGTAAATAAAGTCTATTATTATTATTATTATTATAACTACATTTCCGAACCGTTCGGCTTATCCTGCGGCGTTCGACAAGGCTGTAGTCTAAGCCCGATGTTCTACTTACCTGTTCTAGAAACAATTGCTAATCAAATTCGTTTCGATGGTAATATTCACATGATTAAAGGACTAAACGTTTCCAGAAGAACCGAAAAAGCGAAAATTTCGATATGTGCGGACGATACATATGGTATTGTCACCGATGACAATTCGGCTAAACTGTTTTCAGATAAATGTTACATTTTTGGAAAAGATTCTTGTTCGAAGTTAAATTTAAACAAATCAAAAGACATGTTTTTTGGAAAATGGAAGAATCGCTCGGATCACCTTTTGGTATTTCGTGGATTAAATCGTTCAACATATTAGGCATACAGTTAGGTAATTTTTTTGACAGGAGGTGACACATGGTCAAACAATTATATTAAATTTGCAAAATGCTTAAACCTGTTAAAACAGAGGCGTTTATCTCTTTGCTTTTAAATGAGCACTATTAAAGTTATTTAATAGAAGTATGTTTTCTTTTCTATGGGGATTAAAAGACGATCCTTTGAATAGAAAAACAATATATTTATCTCATAATAAAGGCGGTTTAAACATCATTAAATTCGAACGAAATTAGACTGTCTTTTATTAAAACACATACAGCATTTTATCAATAACCATGACGCGAAATGGACACACGTCGCCAACTATTGGATAGGGTTGCCTTTACGCAACTTTAACAAATCCTTTGCAGCGTTAACAGTCCGCCACAATGAATACATTCCACCTGTTTATAAAAACCGCGTGGAACTAGTCAGGCATTTCGAGTCAAACTTCCCCGATGTGAAACTAGGAAGCTTTACGGTCAAACAGTTATATACCGTAACTAATTTGAAATTTATGTTTCCTCGCGTCCGTTTATCAATTTCATTCCGGTGTGGAAAAGTTTTCGGAACAAGTTTGTCGATCCGTTTGCAAGGCATGTCTCTTGGAAAATTGCACACGGAATACTCCCTCTACAAATGTTACTGTATACCAGAAAAGTGTCTTAACATTTTAGGTTGTACACTTTGCACATGCGATATTGAGACAGTTAAACATTTACTTTGTGAATGCGACATAGTTAAACCATACATTAAACTAATCTACAACTGGATTACTTTAAATGCTAAAACAAGTCTTACTCTCGATAAGGTGTAATATAAACTATGTATGTAAATCAACAAGTGCCAGTCAACGGGTATATATTCAAGTAAATATATATAAGAACACATTATAATGATTTATATAGTCTGGTCTCTTTTAGGAAATCTAAAACAAGACTAAAATCTACAGTATCAAATAACTCTTTCATAGTATTAACATTGTAGTACCTTTGACGCATAGGATCACAGTCTACACATTCCAATAAGCTGTGTTTGACCGTTAACGGTGCAAAGCAGGGTATACATTCTGGTAATAGCTCACCTTGTAATAAAAATGAATGAGTATAACATGTATGCCCTATCCTGCACCGAGCTAGGACAACTTCCTCTCGACGAATGTGTCTACTAAAAGAACGCCATTCTCCGATTAACGGTTTAATTGAATGGAGTTTATTGTTAACTGACAAATCCCAAGCGGTTTGCCAAGAGTTACGAATATATGTGTTAATACAACTTTTAAAATCAGTATAAGTTAATTTGGTATTAGATATATGTAAATCTAATGCTGCCTTATAAGCACTATCAGCTCTATCATTACCACGTATTCCTACATGGCTTGGAAACCAGCAAAAAATAATAACATTATCAATCATAAGAGAACTGTATTTTTCTAAAAGTTGAAGCACAACTGGGTTATCATGTTTCATATTACCCAGTGCTTGAAGAGATGAAAGGGAATCATAAAAGATTACAAAATGGTCATCATCAGATTACTGAATATAATTTAAGGCAAGTTCAATTGCCTTAAGTTCAGCTGAAAAGATAGAGGCCTTGTCAGGCTTGTAGAACCTTGAAGAAATTTGAAAACAAAAGTATAAATTCGAATTACATCATCACATTTATTGTTAACCGACTCAGACTTAGAACTAAGGTCGATTTTGAAGGTCATACTACTCACACAAGTATTTCTTAGTTCCGATCCTAATTGGAGATAAAAAAGAATTGAATTTGTCTTTTGACGTAAAATGGTGTCTATGGTATCACGGTACTTAAATGGTTTGACGAAAAACAATAACTTTAAACAATATTTAAAGAAAAAGGAAACTCAGATGCTTTCTGTGACCCTTCTACTAAATTGTTATGATATAAAATGTAATCAATTTTACGTAAAAATGTCAGAATTAGATTTGAATTGAATTGAATGTTGTTTAACGGCTCATCAACACAGTATAGGTTATTTAGAGCCGCCCCAGAGAGAGGGGAAGGATACATAGGAATCCGGGAACCTGCCCTACTCTTATTATCGAATAGATTCCTATGGTTCTTTAACGTGCTGTGAGGATAGACCGATACACGGGATCGCCCGGTTTACGTCCCCATCCGACGGACGAGGCTAAGGTTAAGTGTCTTGCCCAAGAACACACCGACGGAACTCAGTGGCACCACGGAGGATTGAACCCGGGGCCTCCGGTTACAAATCCGCCGCGCTACCGACTGCGCCACGCCAGCCCCTTAGATTTGAAAAGAAGGGTACCCTCATTGAGCTTATTATTTTAAAAGTTCTATGATATCAAGGTATGCACATATAGTGTATCCTGTATTTGATAGTAACTGGTATAATATTCAATGAGTGACCATTTCCAGAAACATTAATGTACAACAGACTCATCAGACTAAAAAATAATGAATTTTATAGCCTTCAAGGTTTTCAGGGCTCCACAGCGACAAAATGAGGTTGAGGAAGTCGTCGTAGTGGAAACCGAGATAGAAACCGAGGTGGAGATCGAGACAGACGGAACCGACGGTTCCCTAACAATGAGACGTAGAAAAACTAAGGTCGGTAGACAATCTTTCTTATAGGAACAACATGTTTAACTTGACACCAATGGGGAAGCAACTTTCGATCATTAGGATTCGTTGGCTACCACTGTACTTCAGTGACACTTTGATAAAAAGCATTTTATGCAACAACTGGAATGTTTTAAGTGTCGAGCGCACGAGGTCCGCACATGGTGACGCCATCATTGAAAATGGCACGCGACTTGTCCGTATTGAGGTGGATGAAAGCAAGAGACTGTTAATCCCGCACGTAGTAAAGTTTCAGTGTAGTACATCAATGCTTCTTACAATCACTGGCCTTCCTCCCTTGTGTTTGAGGTGTCCAAGATTGTCAAGATATGTTGTCTTATGCTAATATCACAAGAGGAAATTTCAAGGCCCCACAGCAACAAAACGAAAATGAGAATGTTGAAACCCAGGTTGAGGAACTCGTCGTGGTGGAAACCGAGACAGAAACCGAGGTGGAGATCAAGAAGAAAAAACCGACGGTTCCTTGACCATGATAGCAAGCAGCATACAGTCATGTTGTCCACAACTGGCTAATCGTCACATATTGAGATTTTCCAGCTTCTGATGAAGTATGATATTCCGTCGTCAAACGTGTCGGAACTTTTCAAGGGCCATCCCATGGATCCTGCGTTGTATGTGACCTTCAAGGACGCCAGTGACGTTGAAAAAAAACTAAGGTCGGTAGTCAATCTTTCATAGGAACAAGATGTTTAATTTGACACAAACGGGCAGGCAAATCTTGACCATTAGGGTTCATTGACTGCCACTGTACTTTAGTGACAATTTAATAAAGAGTATTTTGTGTGATTATGGGAATGTTTTGAGTGTAGAACGTACGAAGTCCGCTCATGGTGACGCCATCATTGAAAATGGTATGCGGCTTGTCCGTATTGAGGTGAATGAAAACAAGCGACTATTAATCCCGCACGTAGTAAAGTTTCAGTGTGGTACATCAATGCTTCTTACAATCACTGGCCGTCCTCCCTTGCGCTTTATGTGCTCCAAGGTGGGGCACCTCAGAAGGGATTGTCACGAGATATTATCGTATGCTAATATTTCAAGAGGGAATTTCAGGGCCCCATAGCGACAACAGGAAACTGAGAATGTTGAAGCCCAGGTTGAGGAACTGGTAGTGGAAACCGAGACAGAAACTGAAGTGGAGATCGAGGCAGAAGTCGATGTCGGACAGGCGGCGAATGTGGAATAGACGGAACCGACAGAGGACCCTCAGACACCTGCTACACCTGAGATACATGTCACCCCAGTAACGCAGAATCTCGAGGCAGAAAGAATGGACAGCAGCGATAAAGGGGAAAAGAGACACCCAGAAGAAGATGAGGAAGGTAATGGAGATTTCTTTAATGGAATATATTCCCAAGAATAAGTCCAAACAGCTGTCTCCCCATAGCCCAGAACTTCAATCTCCAACCCCTACGACTTCTTAACCGAGTCGGCGGGGAATGAGAGTTTTTCTGGGCTGCGCGAAACATTGTAAGGCATCAGTACAAACGTTTAATTTACACAATATTTGTTGTTGACACTGACCGTTTTTTTTTTATCGATTTTGATTTTTGAACACTGATTTAAATACCCACACATTAATGAATAAACGACCGCTCACTTGTAAATGGACTCTGAGATTGAATACCGATATGATTTATAAGGCAATATTGTGTTCAATTGCCTGGTTTACTGCATGTTTTATTATAATATTGTTTTCATTCTATATCGCCCAAACCTGCATACATATATACCGCTATAAGCTGTGCATAAACATATACACGATGTGGGTTCCCAATACACGTTCTATTGTTCTACACGATGTGGGTTTCCAATACACGTTCTATTGTTCCTTGTGTTTTACACGGTAGTGGACACAATACCCAGTACACATTTCGTGTAAATCACGTCGTCTGTTTTCGTTATAATCGTATGACTTTATCGATAAATGATTTACCTGTCTATTTTAGCCGTAAAAAGAATTTACAACTGAATTTAGTCGTTGAAAAATCATGGGTAGCATGCTTTTTAACTGCTTACTTCTCGCTGACTGATTACCAAAGAGACATTATATTGACTGAGGCCCATCACAGTTTTTTTCTTTTCATTTACTATTACCTTAGTTTTTGATATAAAATATATTGTAACTAAAAACACTGATTGTTTATTATGGGGGAGCATATAGTCGCCGCTTTTTCCGTCCGTCCGTGTGCGCGTCCGTGCGTCAAACTTTTTGTCCGGAGCATAACTCCAAAAGTATGCTTGATTAAAGGACAATGAGACGGAGTGCAGTTCATAGGAACCATAACTCTAGCTTTACTACTTTTTTTAATTATCTCCCTTTTTTGCCCGGGTTTGCACCTGGGGTCTTCCTCCAGCAATAAAAAGCTGGAATGTCGCCAAATGACCTTAGCTGTTGGTGCAACTATAAAATCCAGTTTAATGAATTCATATAAGATTTGGTTGAATTCCGACAAGCGGTTTCTGAGAAAAAGTCGTCAGAAGCAAAAGATAACGACGACGACGGACGATGGACAGACAACGGACGGACGACGGACGAAGGGTGATTCCAAAACATCACATTGAGACTTCGGCTCAGGTGATCAAAAACACTGACAGATGACAATGATTTTTGAATAGGCTCGAAATGTGTCTTTAAAGTTTTCTTTATCGAGAAATAAACCTGTCGCGAGTGATAGTGCATCTATTGAAAATGACACATGCTCGAGCCACTTCGACGGTCCTGCCAATTTCCTTTGTATCAGAAGAGGTTTATAAAATGTGTTGGTGTCTATCAAGCTGCAATAGCCGTAACTCTGTTTGAGTTGTCGTTAGCTAATATATTTCCATTCGTTTTTTATTTGCATTCAGGAGACATTTATTGATAACTATTTCCTATCACAGAAAATTGAATCCTTTCTTGATTTACAAAAACTGTGCTTTTGGAGTTATGGGTCTTTAAACTCACTGTTATCATGATATGTAATAAGAATAGAAAAGTTAATACTTTTTATGCGGACTTTGATGGCCGACTTACATATGTAGAGTTTGCGATAATGAGTTTTTAGATAAAATTGGTGGACATTTAAATAGAGGTATTGAAGGGTCGAAAATATTCAATAATATAGTAGATAAACATAAATTAGTTGATGCTATTAGATATTTATATCCTACCAAAAAGACCCCAAATTCATGTTCATTTTATGATTGTTTGTTCATGCTCATTAAAGGTCTAACTCTTCATCATGACCCCTGCATTGTTTCAGGTCCCATCTCGCTCATATCATTAGAGCAGTGGCAGAAAACCTATAACGTGGCTCCAGCGTAAATGGAGTTTCCACAATAGAATTTGCAGGAAATCTGCAGTTCAGGGTGAGAAGGTTCTAGGCCCGTTCTTCATATTGTATCTCGATGTACATGGAGGATGAGCCTGGCATGTTCGTTCCTGTTAGGCTTTCATGTGTTGGTGCGCCTTCAAACCCCAATTAATTTCCTACCAAAAAGGCAGTCAGATGAGCGAGGAAAATAGTTCAGGTTATTCATATATAGGCTATAGATTAGACAGATTTTATCTTTCGAATACATCAAAAGATGCCATATTTCATTCGGAGATTTTACCATGTTCCTATTCGGCTCATGATTTTGTTACTTTAGAAATTAATGTTAATAAAGGATTGTCCTTTGGAAAGTCATATTAGAAGTTTAATGATACATTACTCGAAGATACAGATTTTACTTTTGACTATTATTGGGATAATATCAGTAGGACAAATACTATAACATTAGAATGGTGGGATGCAATGAAAATTTAGATTAAAGAATTTTGCATTGATTTTAGTAAAGATAAAATCAAAGAAATTACATGGCGATTACAAAAAACTCAAAGAAAAAATTACCAGAATTTAAATTTAGTCCAAGAAAATACATTATATTTAAAAGAACAAACCAAATCAAAAATAAAAATTATGGAAAATAAACTACAAGCCGGGTCGGGTCAATCATTAGAAAAAGATGAATTTCTGCAAAGCCTAAAGGAAATGTTACCAAATAAATCTCCAAGGAGTGACGGTTTAACAAGATGTTTTTATTTTAATTTTTTTCATATCTTGGTAATATTCTAGAATCAATTTTTTGAACTTGTTTATGATTTTAGCGAAATGTCTGAGTCTCAAAAGTTATCATATATTACTTTAATATGCAAAGATACGACAAATGCATCTGATATGAAATGTTATTAGCCAATTTATTTATTAAATGTGGATAGAAAGATACCCTCCAAAGTTATATATGTACACGTTTAGGCAGTGTTTTACCTAAAATTATTGGTATGAGTCACACTTGTTCCGTTAAAGGAAGAAGTAATATTTGATAATTCACATCTATTACGTAATGTTTATGATTATATAGAGCACAAAAACTTAACAGCAGTTTTCATTTCCATGGACCACGAAAAAGCTACCGATAAACTGTCTTGGTCATATTTATACGACACATTAAAAGCATTTGGTTTCGATGATGACTTTATTCTATGGGTAAAAGTTTTATATAATAATGTCAAGTCGTCTGTTATAGTAAAAAAACATATCTTTGATACTTTCAAGGTATAAAGAGATGTGAGAAATGGGTGTTCCTCGTCTCCCCTTTTGTACGTAATATGTTTCCAACCCTTTGCTAAGAAAGTTCCAGATGATCCAACAATCAAGGGTGTAAAGCTACCTGGATCTGATTTTGAAGTAAAAATTTATATATGTACGCGGACGACAACACTGTTATGTATATTAATTTCTGATATATCGATAAAAATATTTCGATTATATATATATGAACAAGGAGATTATAATCGCATGAGAGATAATGCTTCAATGACTAATGGAACAACCTAATCCACGATGATATCAATATATATGCACTTAATATAACACACAAGATCATTGACTTGGGTAACCAGTTCATTCACAATAAGATCGTCCGAAAAAGGCATTGTGAGCCTTCGTGGATAACTAATAACATCAAACGCTAAATCAGGGCTAGAAAACGTGCCTATAAAAAAGCTAAACAAACCAAATCTGAATACCATTGGAACAAATTTAAAAGTTATTTCAGAAATTCGTACCAAACAACTATGCTTTGATAATTTTGCAAATAAATTATCTACTACAAATACCTCATCCACGGATTGGTGAACAACTTCAAATCACTTATAAAACCTAACGAAAAGTCATCATTACCTCCCCTCAACAATAACGGTTCCATAATTACAGATGATTATGAAAAGGAAAATATCTTGACTTCTGCCAAAATCAAACTTTATTGAACGACAACAATACCGATCTTCCCAACATCCAACAAGTCATTACACATTCTACACTCGATACGTTGCTTTCTGATGAGGTTCACCAGGTCCTACTATCAATACCTTCCGGGAAAGCAACTGGCCCAGACGAAATAAACAATCGGGTTTTGCGGGAACTTGTTTGCTAACGGGCTTTCTGTCCCACTATGTGATCTCTTTAATAGATCAATTATTTTAGGCATTTCCCCAGACACCCGGAAAGAGTCCTTTGTATGTGCAGTGTTTAAAGCAGGTGATCCATCACAAGTAAATAATTATAAGTCTTTTTCGCTTTTGAGTGTCATTGATAAAGTTATCGAAAGACTACTTTTCAAGCATATTTCCAATTTCTTAAGAGATGTTAACTTTCTTTCTGCTTTTCAGTCAGGATTCATGCCTGGCGATTCTACTATTAACCAACTAACATACTTGTACAACTAATTTTGTCAGGCAATTGACGCCGGAAAGGAATTCCGAGTAATATTCTTTGATATAAGTAAAGCATGTGATCGTTTTTGGCACAAAGGTCTCTTGGTCAAACTCAGGGGTGCAGGTATTTCTGGTCATATTATTAAACTTCTTGCTGACTATCTTAGTAACAGACGACAACATGTGGTTATTCCTGGACTAAAATCGAAATTGAACAAAATGAACGCCCCTTCTGTTCCTTGTATATATTTATTGACATTGTTTCAAATATCAATTCAAACATTCGCTTATTTGCTGATGATACAAGTTTGTACCTTAGTATTGACATGGATACTTACGTCATAAATACTGCGAATATAATTATTCAGGACATCCAAAAAATAGTAGAATGGGCCGAGAAATGGCTAGTTACTGTCAACCCTTCTAAAACTAAATCCATGTTAATATCTCGCAAAAGAAACCCACCTCATCACTCACCCCTTGTAATGTCAAATAAACAAATATCTGAAGTATCCTTCAACAAACATCTTGGTATCAATCTCTAAAATGACTGTTCCTGGCATTCACAAGTCAACTATGTAAAAGATAAGACATGGAAACGCATTAATATCATGCGTAAACTCAAATGTCAGCTTGATCAGAAATCTTTAGAAATTATTTACACTTCTTTCAACCCACCTCTATTAGAATATCGTGACGTCATCTGGGACAGTTGTACCAATTATGAAAAACAAGACCTTGATAAAATCCAAAACGAAGCTGCACGTATAGTCATACCAATTCGTATCTATCCACGACCTTTACAAAGGCGTTGGTTGGGAAACATTCGAGACTCGAAGAAGCAAACACAAACTTATACATTTATATAAAATGGTCAATAGTGCAACTCATCATTATCTTACATCACTAGTGCCCCCCATGGTCAGTGCAGCATCAAATTATCTCTCGTACACCATTATATTCCACTTCTTTCTTACCTTCTGCTATTCGAGAATGAAACAATCGCCCTGTTGGTGCACGTAACTCCAGCTCTATTTAACTTTAAGCAACACCTCAATCGCGACAAAAGACAAATTCCTAAATAGTATTGCACGGGAAATAGAAGAGCACAGATACTCCATGCACGCTTAAAAACAAATTGTAGTTCTTTGAACGATCACTTGTTCAATAAAAGCATCGTCGAATATCCTCTATGTAGATGTGGAAGAATTGAAAGTACTAACCATTTTATCTTTGAATGCCCATTATACGATAATTCACGTGATACTCTATTACAGGAACTGAATCTAGTGTGCCCTGTTTCCTTAAAAAAATGTACTATTTGGCGACTTGAGACTTTCATACGATGTGAATTCAAATATATTTAAATCGGTCCAGAAATACATATTGACTAGTAAACGGTTTTAGGTTATATAGGGAGATGCAGGCAAGTCGAACTTGTTTCATTGGTGTGTTCCTAAACGCCCAAACCGTAGCGGCTATGTCTTCTGTGCGAATCTCGTTCCTTTTTTTTTTTTTAGGTTTTTCCTTGCTACATTTCTCTACTTTTCTTAATTCATACCCATATTACTTTCGTTATCTTCGTTTCTGCATTCTTCTTCACTTCTACACCATCACAGTTGTGTCCTTTCTCTAACTAACTGTAACTAATTTTAAAAAACATCCTGGGATTTCCTTGGAATATATATGGAAGTAAGTGTAAGTATATACAATATATAGCGATAAGTCCCGTGTCACGTTTCTTTTTCCTTTCAGTATACTTGTTTCAGAAGATATCTGGATCCCGAATAAATTATAGGAAGTCCAATGGAATGTTAGGTAAATGGACAAATCATTCTGATCATTCATTTGGAATTTCATGGATTAATAGCACTAAACTTTTAGGCTATTATTATGGTTACAATGTTGATCCAGATCAAATTTGGTCAACATTATTTTTAAAGTATTATAATACACTTATTACACTTACTCTTTGGAAGTCTAGAAATCTGTCTTTTAAAGGAAAGTCTACTGTTTTGTATTCCGTATGCTTATGTAAAGTGTTATATTACACAGCGGCTACTAATATGCCAAATCACCACATTAACATGTTTTAAAGAGAATCATTTAGATATATGTGGGGTTCTTTACTGAAAGGAAAAAGAAACGCATAATCAAATATTTGCCTATACTACACTATTATATACCCCTAATTCCACGTAATATTCCATATATACAAAAGGGGCTACAGCTAATTACAGAAAGGACAACTCTGTCATGTAGTAGACCTTTTAATCAAAGTATACTTTGTTACACGAAATTCATAAATGTTGAAGTTTCGCTTGAAAAAGTCAAGCCATTTCATTATTGTGTTCAATGTCAAGAGATTGCAATGTTTAAATCCTAAGTTTGCTCACCTGCTTGAGTCAAATGAGCATTCTGTCGATAATGAAACTTTAAATGTGTAACCATTGGTGTGTTCGGTGCTGTTTAAACCTTCTTTCTGAAAGGACAGGTTTAATGTCGCCCTGTACCATTCCATTAGTCGTAGCATACTAAACATACAATATATAGCGGAAATACAGATTATGCGTTTCTTTTTCCTTTCAGTATACATTAGAGCCCGTAAATAGAAACACGTTATACTTACCTTTTAAAGAAGGGTGTCTTAATGTACCAAATTTTGAAATCAAATGCCAAGCATTTACTTATCCATTTACAGAAGCTTTTTTAATCGTAATGCTAGTTGGACACATTTGGCAAAGTATTGGATTGGATTTCATTTGAAAAAACAGAATGCTTCATTTGCGATTAATTTAATTCCGCATAGTGAATTTGTTCCACCATTTTATGAAAAGTGTTTAGTTGTTTATTTATCATAAATTAATGAAGCATTATCCTGATTTTACTTTCAACAAAGCTACTACTAAAGATGTTTGTAACGCTTTGTTAAAGATTGAACACACGACAGTAAAAGCTGTTGGGAATTTCCAAACCATTGATTCCAGATAAGTCTTTGCATGGACATGTAGACATTTCACTAAACATGAAAATAAATCGTTTACGCAATATTCTTTAGTTCATAATTTTTGAAATAAAATTAAGTACAGAATGTATGCTGATTTTTCGCGAATGGATTCTATTGATTTTGGACACTTTTGTTGTGATATTGGTTTTGGCACGTTGAATTTCACAAACAATCAATTCGCATTTGACCCATGTCTAGATATTAATACTTACTTTTCTCCAGTTTCTATTGGTTTGTAATCTTTATACATACTATGAGTGTGTTTATTTATGCTGTCATTATTCATCTAGCGAAATAATTTTCATCAAATTATGTAATCCAGTCTTGGAACCATTGCCTCATTAAATCACTCATATGCTTCAAGTAGTTCTGTATCACCCATATCATGCATATGTAAATGTAACCCAGTTTTGGAATCATTATCATTCATGTTGTAAGTTATCATCCGATATTTTGTTTAGCACACTATTAAAGTATTTGTCTCGTTTCAGGTATGTGTTTGTTTCTCAAGCACTGGTATGGAGGATGAAATGAATTTAACCATGTTTATGTTGAGAACTGATAATAACGCTTCTTTTCTTGATTTAGATCTCTCGATTGAAAATGGTAAAATAATTTAACAAAATCTATGACATGAGATGATTTTAATTTTGACATTGTTAATTATCCCCACTTGGATGGGGATGTTCCCCGAGCAAATTCGTATGGGGTGTATGTGTCTCAACTTATTCGTTTTTCTAAAGCTTGTACTCGAGTTGAGGACTTTAATTTAGTAATCTTTGTATAACTAAAAAGTTACTCAATCAGGGTTACCGTTACCATAAACTTCGTAAAACCTTTGCAAAATTGTATTATCGTAACCCTAATCTTCTTTCAAAATATCAAAGTAATTTAAGGACTCTTCTGCGACAAGGACTATCACAACCTGACTTCTATGATGATGTGATATATAAACTTGTTAAAAAGTTTATCAAAAGATATCATTTTGCAACGTACTGCATGCTTGGTGGTGGACCCTTTTACAGTTCGCCATTATGCTTTCCTCTTTAATTGTACGATGACCGGACAGGCTGTGGACCCTATGATGACGCCTACCAAAAGCCCATTGGGACGGTGGCGTTTGATGTTTGTCCATGATCTTTCTTGTCGTGCCCTTACTGGTTTATTCTCTTACTGCTCTGGCTTCTGCAAAGTCATTGAGTACCTTCATTGTGGCTCTCTAGGCTATTGTTTTTTTGTATTATATTTACACGAGCATATTTGTGTTTTACTTATTTTGCCTATTGATGCTGCCTTGTTGGTTAGAGATTAGAACATGGCGGGGATTTCTTTATTTACACTGTCCTGTTTTAATGGGATGACAGTAGGGTAAGTGTGAGGTTTGGTGCACCCTAGAACCGGTTTAAACCCCCCCAGTGGCCTACTTTCCACTGACCGTTCCAAGGCGGTAGCCCTATTGTCAACCCTTTTGTGTTTGTGATGTCGTTTGCATTTATTATTGCTTTTGCCTTCTTGTTTGTCTGTTTGCGTGTTTGTTTCTGTGTTTTGTGGTTGACTGTCCTCCTTGAATGCTACTTTCCCTGTCCGATCTTTTTATATTTCTTGTATTCAAAGAAATTTGTTTGAATTTATTTTATCACCTACATGAGTTTTTGTTTGCCTTTTATAACACGTGTATCTTGCACGCTAGTGCCTTCTTCCGGGAGCTCAGATGGATCCCGACCTTACCTCGCGGGGGAACGCAGTGGGGTGTTAAGTCGTCAGTGATTGTTTTTATTAAATTAAACGTCGTAGGCATATGGCACAAGTCTTTCATAAAATATATAGTTTTCAACGTTTTATTAACATATATTGTAAACGGCACTCGCTAAAGATGTCCAATTGCATTTTTGTATAAATTATAATTTACGTTCACTTATTTATATATATATGTACTCGGTCAAAAAAGAAACTACACACTCCTTATTTTTGAAAATTTCTCGGAATTTGATAAATCCATATTACTTTTGATGACTTGAAATTGAAATATTAATTTCCTCAGCATGAAAATGATTTTTTCAGAGTTACGTTATTGTCCGTAAATTAACCGCGAACTGTTAAGGGGGCGTAATAAAAACTTTCGTGTTTTGAGCAAAAAAGTTATTTTATTTGTTATATCAAAAGGTTGATACTGTGTTTTTTTCGGACTAATATCGATTATGCCCATTTCTAGCGTGAACCAGTGATTCAACACGATGTCTTATGGAATTGGCGTACCTCTGTATGATATTGTTAGGGATATTATTCCACTCTCTTACAAGGGCATTCTGTTTTTACAAATGAAATCCAAGTCATTGACGTTGTTCAAGACATATCCACGGCGCACACTTCTCCCGAGTTCATCCAATATGTGTTCAATGGCATTCATGTCTGGAGACATGGCGGGCCACTGGAGTACATTAATGTTGGCAGCAGCCAAATGATTGCGAGTTGCTACAGCCACATGTGAACGAGCATTATCTTGTTGGAAAATGGCAGGGCATGCCTTTGCATAAAAGGAATTGAGTCAGGGGTTAACATTTCATAAATATAGCGCTGTGCATTCAAGTTAGCGCGGACAAGGAGTCTAGTCTTTCTTCCCCAATGATACCTCCCCAAACCATTACCCCATATCCTCCAAACCTATCCCTCCCTATAACGCAAACCTGAGCAAACCTTTCGCCTCTACGGCGATATACATGCTGTTGATCATCGGCATGACTAAAATTGAAACGAGAATCGTCCGAAAACAAAACCATATTTCATCCCGACGACGCCAGTGACGATGCAAAGGTGGCCATGTAAACGTGCCTGACGATGGCGACGTGTAATGATACCTCCCGTGTAAGGGCGGCGCGATCTTATTGGACGATTTTGGTGCCGTAATCGGTTACGTATGGTCTGGGGACAAACATTATAGTGATAAGCTGTCAACGTCTCCGGTCTAAACCTGTTATGTAAGTGCGTCAAGATAATGGCACGATCATCATGTTGGCTAGTTGCACGAGGTCTATCTGACCTAGGAAGATCCTGAACATCACCTGTCAGTCTATAACGTCTCATCAGATCATAAATTGTCCGACGATTACAGCCGAACGTCCTACAGACGTCACATTAAAGCCTTCCGTTTTCGAGGATGTCGAAGACATAACTGCTCTTTTTACCAAAACTCTTCACGATATAGCTAATCAAACCATTCTAAAAACCTCGGCAAATCCTAAACGCCCACATAATCCATGGTACGACGATGACTGCAAAAAGGCAGTCAGCGATCGTAAAGCTGCATTAAATAATTTTAACTGGCGGCCAACTCAAACAAATTTAGATAACTTTAGAGTTTTTCGTGCGAAAGCCCGTCGTACTATTAAGGATAGCAAGAGGAAATCCTGGAGATATTACGTCTCTAGGCTGAATTCTCGCTCATCTCTTAAGAAGACATGGGACATGGTCGGGAAAATAAGTGGTAAAGGTAAGTCTAGTTCTGTAAATCATCTTAAAACAGATAATCGAGATATAACATCTGTAAAAGATATTACAAACACTTTGGCAGAAACGTTTTCAAAAAATTCTTCTTCTGAAAATGTTCAACCTAATTTTCTGAAAAATAAAAAACAAAAAGGACAGAAGAAGCTAAACTTCAAGTCGAAAAACTTGGAAAAGTACAATAAACTATTCACTCTCAAAGAACTTCGAGAGTCCCTTAAAAAGGCTCATGATACATCAGCTGGTCCTGATGATATCCATTATCAATTACTAAAACATTTACCTGAATCCTGTCTCTCTACCCTTCTTGATATATTTAATAAGGTTTGGGTGACGGGAATCTTCCCCGATTCTTGGCGGGAAGCAATCGTTATTCCAGTCCCCAAACCTGGAAAGGATCATACGGACCCAATAAATTATCGCACAATCGCTTTAACGAGTTGTATATGTAAAACCATGGAACGAATGATTAATGAGAGACTCGTTTGGTACCTGGAGTCCAACAAACTGATAACAAAGTATCAAAGTGGATTCCGGCGCCAACGAGGCACAACAGACAATCTCATACGATTTATATCGTTTATTAGGGAAGCTTTCATAAAAAAAGAACATTTAGTCGCTGTATATTTTGACTTGGAGAAAGCTTATGATACTGCATGGAAGTACGGTATTATGAATGATCTACATGACATTGGTCTTAGAGGCCGATTACACATTTTTATAGAGAAATTCTTAGATGATAGACAGTTTCGTGTCCGAATGGGTTCAACCCTCTCTGATATTCATGAACAGGAGATGGGTGTTCCACAGGGCAGCATACTATCTGTCACACTTTTTAATATAAAGATAAATAGTATAATAAAATGCATCGATCCAGGTGTGGATTGTTCGCTATATGTTGACTACTTTGTTATATGTTATCGAGCAAAATTTATGAATACTATCGAGAGACAATTACAACAATGTCTCAATAAACTTCAGACCTGGTCTGATGAAAATGTTTTTAAATTTTCTAAATCTAAAACTAATTGTATGCACTTTTGTCAACTTCGTAAACATCATGAAGACCCTCATCTAACACTGGATGGGTCACCAATACCAGTAGTGGATGAGACAAAATTCCTTGGTCTTATTTTCGACCGTAAATTAACGTTTATACCACACCTTAAATACTTGAAGGCCAAATGCCTTAAAGCTCTTAACTTACTTAAAGTTGTTGCAAACACTAATTGGGCATAAAGAGCCGCCTGCCTGACAAGGCCTCTATCTTTTCAGCTGAACTTAAGGCAATTGAACTTGCCTTAAATTATATTCAGGAATCTGATGACCATTTTGTAATATTTTCTAATCCCTTTCATCTCTTCAAGCATTCGGTAATATGAAACATGATAACCCAGTTGTGCTTCAACATTTAGAAAAGTACAATTCTCTTATAATTGATAATGTTATTATTTTCTCCTGGCTTCCAAGCCATGTAGGAATACGTGGTATTGATAGAGCTGATAGTGCTGCTAAGGCAGCATTATATTTACATATAACTAATACCAAATTACCTTATACTGATTTTAAAAGTTGTATTAACACATATATTCGTAACTCATGGCAAGCCGCTTGGGATTTGTCAGTTTACAATAAACTCCATCCAATTAAACCGTTACTCGGAGAATGGCGTTCTTCTAGTAGACCCATTCGTCGAGAGGAAGTTGTCCTAGCCCGGTGCAGGATAGGGCATACACGTTATACTCATTCATATGTAATACAAGGTGAGCAATTACCAGAATGTATACCCTGCTTTGCGTTAACGGTCAAACACATCTTATTGGAATGTGTAGACTTTGATCCTATGCGTCAAAGGTACTACAATGTTAATACTATGAAAGAGTTATTTGATACTGTAGATTTTAGTCTTGTTTTAAATTTCCTAAAAGAGATCAGATTATATAAATCAGTATAATGTGTTCTTATATATATTTACTTGTTTATATGCCCGTTGACGGGCATTTGTTGATTTACATACATAGTTTATATTACACCTTTTCATCCCTTATTTTTTAGTAGTTTTATCTTTATATATTTACACTAATTTTTAAACAATACTTCATTTTTCATAAATTTTTGTGCACAATATGACCTATTTATGTGTCGACGTGCCGTAAAACAGCATTCATTCATTCATTCCTACAGACGTCAACGTCGGAAACACCCCCTTGTAACATACCAATAGCTCTGTTTCTCTGTGCTTCTGATAATCGAGGCACGGTGAACATTTTTTATTTCACTTTTGAATTGATACAAATATCAACAAATGTGTTTACACATGTAATCGGTACAGGCCAATTTTACCGGATATAGCGTCCACGAGGTTATCGTGCAAAGTAAGAAAATTTCAAATTGACAGATTGTTAGCGACGTTATATCGACAAAACCTTCAAGGAGATGTGGCCATACGATAGACAATTATTTTATGACATGTATATACAAATTTTCATGTAGAAATAAACTTTTTACAAAATATTTATGAATGGGAGGTTTCTTTTTTGGCTGAACACTTCTCCCCTGGACAATGAACATCATCAGTGCTATATTTTGCAACGGACATGCACAAAAATTAATGTGATATATTCCGAATATGAACAGTGATAGTGGTTTTTAAAGTGAGCTTTTTCTAGTTGCAATATAATTACAGTAATTTTCATTTAGTATCGTGTTTACGAGTGCCGTCCAGGTGACTGTTTACACCACCTGGTTCTTAATTGTAAAAAATAAAGATTTGTGAAAAACAAAAAAGATGAAATTGTAGTTTGCGTTCTTTGACCATGACAGCATGGAACATACAGTCAAACTATCAACACGTCTCAAGTGGAGATCCTGCAGATGTTGTTGAAATATGAGATTCCGTCGGCAAACGTTTTGGGGCTGTTCAAGGGCCAACCTATGAATCCGGCGTTGTATGTTACGTTTAAAGATGCCAGTGACGTGGTTGTTGAAGGTCTGTTGAAAACATTTCTTACCGTAATAAACAGTTTAATTTGACACATATGGGCAAGCAAATCGTGTCCATTAGAAACTGTATTTCAGTGACACGCTGATCAAAAGCATACTTTGTGACTAAGGTAATGTGTTAAGTGCAGAGCGCACTAAGTCATCGCATGGTAATGCCGTTATAGAGAATGGTATGAGGTGGTCAGAATTGAGGTTGACGAAAGTAAGAGATCTATTCCACATATAGTGAGATTTGATTGTGACACGTCCATGTTGCTCACCATCACTGACCGTCCTCCTTTGTGTTTGCGTTGCTCCAAGGTGGGCCACCTCAGAAGGGACTGTAATTAGTTGTTATCCTACGCCAATGTTTCTAGAGGACATTTCAGAGCCCAACAGCAGACACAGCCAGAAAATGTGGATGGCGAAGTTCAGGAGGATGGTAACGTTCGTGAAAACGCATACACGTCCACGGTGGAGACAGAGACTGACATTATGGAGATAGAGGCAGACACTGTGGTGGAACAGACAGTTACTGTCGAGCAGCCGGAGACACCGAAGACCCTGAGACTTCTGATGTATCACCCGATGTCGACGCCGAGAGAATGGAAACTCGTGACAAAGGGGAGAAGAGACGCACAGATGATGATGAGGAAGGTAATGGAGATTCCTAATGGAATATATTCCCAAGAATAAGGTCAAGAGGCCGTCTCCCCATATCCCTGGCAGCCCAGCTTCAACCTCCAACCCCTACGACTTCTTATCCGAGTCGTCGGGGAAGAAGAGTTTGTATGGACTGCGCGAGACATGGGAAAATATCAGTCCAAACTTTTAATTTACATAATATTTTTTGTTGACCCTGACCGGTTTTATCGATTTTGATTTTTGAACAATGATGAATAAACGACCGCTCACTTATAAATGGACCCAGAGATTGAATACCGATATGATTTATAAGGCAATATTGTGTTCAATTGCCTGGTTTACTGCATGTTTTATTATATTATTGTTTTCATTATGTATCGCCCAAACCTGGATACATATATACCCCTATAACCTATGAATAAACATATACACGATGTGGGTTTCCAATACACGTGCTATTGTTCCTTGTGTTTTACACGGTAGTGGACACAATACCCAGTACACATTTCATGTACATTTAAATCACGTCGTCTGTTTCAGTTATAATCATATGGCTTTATCGATATATGATTTACCTGTCTATTTCAGCCGTATGGGGACACATTTGTCATTGAAAAAGCATGGGAAGCTTGAATATTTACAGCCAGCACGCTTCACGGCTGATCAAGTAATGTATGTAAATTGAGGCCCGCTCTTAGTTTTTTATTTGTATAGCATTGCTTTATTGAGGGTAATTGCACTTTATAATTTACTTTAATGAAGAAATATATGTTCATAGTTTAGATTTTGAATACAAAACATTTCTGGTATTTCTTAATTGTTTTAGACCAAAAATCAGAGCACAACACAATAAATATACAACATTATTTAATGTGTTATTATATGTACTGGTCACAAATTCTTTATTCGGTGGGCCTCATAATCTGAAGAAAAATTGAATATCACACTTTGCTCATGAAATTGTATGGCTAACAGTGATTTAGTTAGCTATAGAAATTCCCCCGCCCCACCCACAAATACAATAGGCTAGACATATGTCCTTAAAGCTACACAATCCCGATAAAATAATGCAATTTCAAGTTGTTTTAAAACACTAGAAAACCTATAGGTGAGGTTCTTTGCTGAATTTGTTGTATACATTGTTTAGGCTGGTATATTGCAGCGCGTATCGCGGTACTTACATAATAGGCGTGATAACCGCTTCGGTAACTTTGCAAATGTATCGCCCACATATTACGGGTATATAAACCAAGACGTTTATATAGCAAATCGTTCACAACGGCGAAACTCCATTTTGATCAACATCGAGGAGCATATACAATGGCGTCTAATGTAAATATATACATATTTGTGCAACACGATGAAATCAGAAAATGAGTAAAGCAAAGTAAATTTATGACTATGTAGAGAATTATAAACACTTACCTACGTATTTGACATACGTTCAATATGTATTATATATAAGTCCTATAATACCCTTGATATAATCCAAAAGCACACACGTTGTATACATTTATAAATTATAGAGCTCGTGTATTGGTATATGTACAGTGAAATGCATGCTGAGTTTATTGACACTCGACGGGGAGATATTTTTGTTTGAAACGAGACTCTTGAATGGGTATTGCTAAAATGAACAGTTATACATGTGGAATTTGCTTCTGTTTGAAAAGAGCAGCACTGTCATTTCTCGGAAATCGGAGTTTTCCGGGTATAGTGTGAGGGTTTACCTATAAGATCGCCCATCTGTCTCCGGCCATTACACTTTTAAATTTCGGAGCACAACACGTTTTTTCACGGAAATTGTATATATAATTATATTAGAACTTTTTTTAAAAATAAATTGCTGTTAATTTATGGATGAATTGAAATTATTGAAAAATAAAATGGAGAGAGATAGAGAGAGATGCTGAGAGAGAGAAAGACAGACAGATATACAACTAGAGAGAGAGAGAGAGAGAGAGAGAGAGAGAGAGAGGGAGAGAGAGAGGAGAAGGAAAGAAAGGAAGAGAGAGAGAGAGAAAGAGAGAGAAGACAGAGAGAAGGAGAAGGAAAGAGAAAGAGAGAGAGAGAAACAAACAGAGAGAAATGGAGGGATAAGATAAGAGAGAAAGAGAGAAAATGAATGAAAGCTGGAGGGATGGAGGGGAGGGAGCGTAATATTCACTTGGTTGTTTAATTTTCAGTGAAATAAGCGGAGAACTGTGGTATTTTAATATTTCCAATACAGTCTGACATGTCATCCATTGTTTGTAGTAGGCCTACACAAACACCAGCAAAAATATGCATATGCCGATATTGTTTATACATATAAGTTTATTATTTCTGTATATCACTGTTTTCAATTACGGTGTTGAAGCATGTATATATGTATGTATTTTTGGCAGTACTTCATTATGTGTATACTATAGAATTAAAGATATTATCATTGCCATTTGGTACCAGAATACATTAACAGACACTTTAACCCCACCCCACCTCCCACCAAAAAACAAAAAAACATAAATTAAAATGAATAACAGTCGGGAATTTTTCAGGATCATGTCACAACAGTGATCATTTCACTTGAATTACTTATCATAAAATCAATAGGGTTTTGTTGCAAAATGTATACTATCTGTATAACTGTCAATATTATTGGTATTATCGTCATATAAATTACAGCACAGAATGACTTTTTCATGACTGGGTTACTGTTACCTTAACCTTTGACCTACTAACCCCAAAACTGTAACACGGCACTAATTCTGTATAGTTTCCGGATTGTAAGTTTAATAAATACAAGGTACATGCAGTTGGGGACAATTTTTCTCAAGATTCGGTCATTTCAGGTCAATGTGATCTTGATGACCTACTGAGCCCAAACGCAATAGGCATCCTCCTCTCACCAAGGGCAATGCGTGTTTTATAAATGTATAGTGTTATGTTTCCACAGTTAGCACGTGGATTGCATATGTCCATATGAGGTCATGTTGACCTTGACATTTGACCTACCAAACCAAAAACAATAGGATTGCTCCCCTCATGAAGGGCCATGTCCCTATAAAATTTCATGAGTGTAGGTGTTTTGATTTCGACGTTATTGTCCGGAATGCGAATTGTTTACATACGGACGGACGTACGGCCAACGCCATACCATAAAACCTCCCGTTTATTAAACGAGAGAATACAAATGAGGCCAAAACATTTATAGAAACGCACATAGTTTTTTGACTAGTGAAATTAAACAAAGTGTATTATGATGCACAGAAAAAAACACATTAGGACCATTCCATGTATGTGCGTGCTACACGCATTAACACCTTATACTCTTCCAAAAAAATAATCTGTTTTTGAAAAACAGGTCGTTAAAATGTTACTAATACTATTTGTTTGTGTGTTGTATACATAAGGTTACCTTTTCTTAATGTCAACACATTCTTCAGAATTTATCTGTTCTGGTTTTAAATTGAAAATTTGTTTCAACATCAATACAGTGATCTATGAAGTTACTAATTAAATCTTCCAGCTTATATATTGTTCATGTACGACCAGAGGCAAGTGCAAATCCTGCCCTTGTAGTAAACGCAGCGAAAGGTGCACGGGCTGCGCTAATCGAAATTGCGTTTCCAAGACGGATCAGGTATGACACTTACTAATGTTTTAAAACCGTAACGCCAGTTATATTAACATTATCATTAAAAAGTAAATATGAACCTTTTTCTTAAATAATCACGATAAATAACCTCTTTACCATGCAGATATTCACATATTTTTGATAGCGCCTCCGTTGTCGAGGTATTAACGACGTTGCGTTGTAAACTTTCTCGCCTCTCACCGCTGCGAGTTCCACTGGGAGGTGAACATGTGAGGTGTCGAGGTATACAGTACTGGTTCAACCCAGGAAAAATGGGATGGTCTGCCTGTAACCCAAGACTTTTAACACCACACAAGCAAACGTCATTTATGGCCTAAAATGTGCTAAACATGACGTAAAACATCATTCAAACAACATTTTCAATTTTATCATGCAGAATTTTTGCACTGATAAGGGTTGACGTATTATACGCAGTAACTGAGAAAGTCAAAGTCACGGAGGCGAGTTACACCGGCGTTCATTGCGTACAGTCTGACGCCATGAAACGACATAAAGAAAAACAGAATGGAGGCGACAACTAGTAAACAATACAGACACATGCTGTACAAAGGAATAGCATGTTAGTGCGTTTTACCATCAGTTTGATTTGGCTCGGCACGAACACTCAGGATAGCTCGCCAGAGCATTTATTTTCTAAGTCTCGCCTTATAAAATTGATATTAAAATGCACTGGCATACAATTCTCTATAAATCAGTATAAAATACTGTGTGTGTGTCTGGTAAGATGGTTCGTTTATATTGCACACAAGACACTTATGTTATGTAATGCATATTTTATTTCATAATTCACCAGTAATGAATTAAAACCGAAATAAAAATAGTAAAATCGAAATGTAACGCATATTGTATTCAATAGTCTGGGGTGGCACAACGCAACACGAACACAAGACAGCCGTTTGCAACCGGAAGTGCACGACACACGGTGCCACAAGGTGGCACTGGTCTTTCGGCAAACGATAGTCTCCGTCAACGTTCATCACCTGCAAATACGGAAGACGAAACGTTAGCGAGACAACTAATAGTAAGATTGTCCTACTTCACTTTTACAACTTCTAGGAGTGAAACCACTAATATTATTTCCAGTTGTAACCACTGTTAAAAGCATTCGGTGTAACGTCATACCAAGGTAAATGGTTAACACTGGTTCGCAATGCAGGTAAAACACTGGTTCGTTAGGAAGTTAAATGATTAACACTGCTTCGCAATGAAAGTAAATGGTTAATGTCTTAAAAAGACAAGTTAATGCTGATAAATATGCTGCTGTCTTTTGAACTACAACCTTCACAAGTTATTTAATATGATATTATGTCAGAAAGAACAGTTAAGCCGATTTATTTATTACATAATTGTGTTCTAGAAATGCCGGATTTAGAAGTACGACAGCAGTTGATAAACGCATGTGTAAATATTCCGGATCATGTGCAGCGTTTTGTATATGGCACTAACCCCTTCCATGCCAACACAACAGTTGATGGGTGCATATGTGTACAATGACCGAACCAACGGATGAATAGGTATTGAGTTGCTTACTATTAGGTTATCGTTATTTAAATTAAACAGTATTGCGAACTTTTTCCCTGTAAGTATTTTAATGTAAAATATCACATAAACGCATATTTTAAACTAATTAAGTCAAGTGCCTGGTACCATAACAACTATAGTTTGAAATATGTTTGCAGATGCTGTGGTGAGGTACCCTGCATAACATCAGAACCGGAGTTCCGCAACAAATGCCTACGTCACGAGGTTATTGAAGTGGTGAATATTGTGAATTGGGGAGCTCGTACAAGCAAACCCCAGTCATACACGCCTTCTACATTCAGGAACAAGGCTTATCGAAACTTTATTTTATGGCAAATGGGCAAAATGGGTAAAGGCAACAGAGTACCTACGCCAGCATGTGTTATTCGCATCATAAGAGACACTTCTTCTGAACCAGATGGTGGTAGTTACACTGGCTACAGGTCCTACGAGTCAGATTCCGATTAAAAATAAAAACACAACTTATTGAGCCTTGTGAGCTTCTACCTTCCATTCGCTGGTATAATTCCCATGGCCTTGGGTTTTTCACCTCCCGACGATTTCCTACTAATTACATTTGAAGAGAGGGATGTGTCACTTCTCTTCGCAGCTACGCTCCCATATATACGTTTCAGGCATTCACCCATTAGATCTGTGAAGGAAAGTGAGCTGTGTTATATGTATTATGATTCGTACTGCATAAAAATGCTTTGCGGTGATTTTTATTTGTATTTATTGAACGAGTTTCAGAAAATTAAATGTATAATGTAGGAGAGCATTATTTGTATATTATTGCAATATGCAAGTGAAACTTGCACTGCTAACAACATTGTGATCAACTGGAAACTATTAACGGATCTGCCACTGTTTATTGTTTTTGAAATGTTAGTTTGCAGCATGTCATATACTAATGTATGTATATAAAGACATGCCAATATTTTAAATGAAAAGGAAAATAATTTTACAAATATACGCATGTTTGAACTACCTGGAATATAGGAATAATCTTTTGCGACTTTCACTCGTTTTCTTCGTTCGTCTACTGACATGAGATTGAATATACTCATCTCCATTTCTTTTAACGCAACTGGTCGATTTATGTGGTCAATCAAAGCTAATTGATTACGAATTGTGTAAGAATCGTATCTGAAAGAGTGGACGATATTAAAGTACCCTAAAGTATCCGAGGCATTATTCACTGGTGATCGTGGAATCCTCTGTGTCCTCTCACAGTCTCTGAGACAGACTCTAAATAATCTCAATGTGCTCAGGATTAGTTAAATACTTTCATTTGCTTACATTTAAATAATAGTTTACATTTACAAATTTAAAACAAGTACAACGTCGTACACATACATAAATGTTTTATAAATATTTCCATAATTTTTAAACAATTACAGTGTAACGAAAACACAAATTGTTATAAAAGTGTCATACCCGTGCGCCACACGCTTTGAGCAATACTGTAATAGGGAATGGCTATTGAAGTTCTCTACAGCAGATGTGTTGTTGTTGTTGTTGACGCCAACAGTAATGGATCAGTAGCTAATTCCCTGAAAAACGCCACACTGTTCATAAATATGTATGACACAATGCCGTAAAACATGTTACACACACTTCAAGTAACCGATAATACCTGCATACAATTGTACACACATGTTTTGGTTTTTATCTTGACATTAAATGTTACTCGTGTTTGTTAAAACATTAGTAATGTGCTCGGCGGATAAACCGATAGACGGGACCGCCCGGTTTACGTCCGCATCCGACGGACGAGGCTAAGGGAAAGTGTCTTGCCCAAGAACACACCGACGGAACTCTGTAGCACAACGGAGGATTGAACCCGGGGCCTCCGGTTACAAATCCGCCGCGCTACCGACAGCGCCACGCCAGCCCTCGAGACGTTTATTGATAACTATTTTCTACAACAGAAAACTGAATCGTTTCTTGATAAACAAAAACAGTGTTTTTGGAGTTAGGGGTCTTCAAATTCCAGGGGCACTGCTATCATGATATGTAATAAGAATATAAAAGTTACGTATGTAGATTGTGCGATAAATAAGTTGATCAATTATAGAATTGTAAATATTTATACTCCCACTGACACGCAGGAGAGGAATTCTTTTCTTAATGATATAGTTCCACATTTAGTTACTGCTAAAAATTTAATCTTAAATGGGGATTTAATTTTGTTATGAACACTCGGTTAGATAAAATTGGTGGACATTTAAATAGAGGTATTGAAGGCTCTAAAATATTAAATAACATAATAGATAAGCATGAATTAGTTGATGCTTTTAGATATTTATTATTTACAATCACTGGCCGTCCTTCCTTGTGTTTGAGGTGCTCTAAGGTGGGGCACCTCAGAAGGGATCGTCACGAGATGTTGCCTTATTCTAATATATCAAGAGGGAGTTTCAGGGCCCCACAGCGACAACCGCAAACTGAGAATGTTGAAGCCCCGGTTGAGGAACCCGTCGTGGTGGAACCCGAGACAGGAACTGAGGTGGAGATCGAGCCAGAGGTCGATGTTGGACAGGTGGCGACTGTGGAACAGACGGACACGACAGCTACACCTGAGATACATGGCATCCTAGTAACGCTGTATCTCGAGGCAGAGAGAATGGACAGCGCTTATGAAGGGGAGAAGAGACGTACAGATCATGATGATGAGGAGAAAGGTAATGGAGATTCCTTTAGGGAATATATTCCCAAAAATAAGTTTTAAAAAGACGTCTCCCCATTGCCCGGGTAGCCCAGCTTCAACCTCCAACCCCTACGACTTCTTATCCGAGTCGGCGGGGAAGGAGAGTTTGTCTGGGCTGCGCGAGACATGGGAGGATATGAGTACAACATTTTTAATTTACTTAATATCTGTTGACCCTGACGTTGTTTTTTTTTATCGATTTTGAACTTTGAACACTGATTTAAATACCCACACAATGATGAATAAACGACCGCTCACTCATAAATGGACCCTGAGATTGAATACCGATATGATTTAAGGCAATATTGTGTTCAATTGCCTGGATTACTGCATGTTTGATTATAATATCGTTTTCATTCTGTATCGCCCAAACCTGGATACATATACACCCCTATAAGCTATGCATAAACATATACATGATGTGGGTTTCCAGTACACGTTCTATTGCTCATTGTGATTTACACGGTAGTGGACACAATACCCAGTACAACAAGAGCAGCCGGAGAGCCAAGAGATACCTGAATTCCTTGAGACGCCTGTAGACCCAGTTACACCGGCCCTGGAGGTGGAGAGGATGGACAGCGGCGATAAAGGGGACAAGAGACGCACAGATGATGATGATGAGGAAGGTAATGGAGATTACTTTAGGGAATATATTCCCAAGAATAAGTTTAAAAGGCCGTCTCCACATAGACCGGGCAGCCCAGCTTCAGACATCCGCCAAGCCACTGTGGACGTTCTTGGTGGCTTTTAATGTTTGTTTTATATACATATATACATGATCATCTCATGTTTTGCCTATTAGTTTTGCCTAGACTGTGATGGAGGTTGAAATGAATTTAACCATGTTTATGGGAGGATATGAGTACAAAGTTTTAAATTTACTCAATATCTGTTGTTGACCCTGACCGTTTTTACCGATTTTGAATTTTGAACACTGATTTAAATACCACACACAATGATGATTAAACGACCGCTCACGTATAAATGGACCCTGAGATTGAATACCGATATGATTTATAAGGCAATATTGTGTTCAATTGCCTGGTTTACAGCATGTTTTATTATATTATTGTTTTCATTCTGTATCGCCCAAACCTGGATACATATACACCCCATATAACCTATGTATAAACATATACACGATGTGGGTTTCCAATACACGTTCTATTGTTCATTGTCTTTTACACGGTAGTGGACACAATACCCAGTACACATTTCATGTACATTTAAAGACACATTTCGAGCCTATTGCATTTGGGGGGTAGAGAATTTCTATAGGTAACTGTAAATCACTGTTAGCCAAACAATTTCTTGAGCAAAGTGTGATATTCAATTTTTCTTCATATTATGAGGCCCACCCAATAAAGCATTTGTGACCAGTACACATAATAACACATTAAAGAATGTTGTATATTTATTGTGTTGTGCTCTGATTTTTGGTCTAAAACAAATACCAGATAAGTTTTGTATTCAAAAGCTAAATTATGAACATATATTTCTTCATTAAACTAAATTACATAGTGTTGTTAAGCTATTCTTACCCTAAATAGAGCAATGCTATACAAATAAATAACTAAGAGCGGGCCTCAATTTATATACCTGAGTTGATCAGCCATGAAGCGTGCTGGCTGTAAATATTCAAGTTTCCCGTGCTTTTTCAATGACCAAGTAGCGTTGGGAAATGTGTCTTTAAATCACGTCGTCTGTTTTAGTTATAATCGTATGGCTTTATCGATAAATGATTTACCTGTCTACTTTAGCCGTATAAAGAATTTAATATTTTCTTTATCGAGAAATAAACTTGTCGCGAATAATGATAACGGACCTATTGAAAATCACCCATGCACGAGCCACTTCGACGGTCGGGCTAATTTTGTTTTGTATCAGTTTATATCCAGAAAATAAACTGGGTTTACTGGGTTGAAACACTTATTGTCCTCGCTTGGGTTTTATGATGCATGGTTACAAGAAAGTGTTGGTAACGATAATATTTTTCTTGCCATATTAAAGCAAAGGTTAAATGACAATTGTGTTCAGAATTGGCACAGTCGATTAGAAAATTCCACTAGAGCAGTTTTTTTATATACTATGCAAAAAAAGAAACTTTACATGGGGTACTGATGGTTATAACGTCACTCTGAAACAATATAGTGTACGTATGTAAATGTTATATGCAACTTGGAAGCAATATCTGTGAGTTTATAACAGCGTCGGTAACGGGTTTCTTCAAAATTAAGGTCAAATTTGAGGTCAAAAGACATAGGGGTCGATTTCAAAAATCACAAAAATGTGAAGAAATGTTTAAGTGACTTTTTGAGTATCAGTCTGAATGCCAATGTACATTAAGCTGTGTTAATAGCGTGTGTGACCGCCGTTGGCCCTAATGCAGGTTGCTATTCTCCTCCTCATGGAATTTGTGAGACGGCGAATGACGTAATTGGGTATGTTCTGCCATTCAACAAGGAGGGCATGTCTCAGGTCATTGACATTGTTGATTTGATGATTATTGCGTACCCGACGCCCAAGCTCGTCCCACATGTGTTTTATGGGGTTTTGGTCGGGCGAAACCGCCGGCCACGGCAAGACGTTGACGCCGTTCTGAGCCAAAAACTGTGTCGTAACACGAGCTGTGTGGGGCCTCGCGTTGCCCTGCTGCAGAATCACTCCCGGACCCCGACTTTGCATAAATGGGAGGAGATTGTTCCTCAGGATGTTCACATACGCTACTGCATTAAGGTTGCCCGGAACGATGACCAAATCTGTTTTCCGATTGTCCATTATGCCCGCCCAAACCATGACGCTGCCACCGCCAAACCTGTCTCGTTCCTGCACGCAATATTGGGCAAATCTCTCGTTCCGTCACCTGTAAACTCTGACCCTACCGTCAGCAAAGCTGACCCTGAAGCGTGACTCGTCGGTAAAAATCACGTTTCGCCATTGGGCTCGGGTCCAGTGCCTGTGACGTCGAGCCCAAGCTAAGCGGGCGGCTCTGTGACGCGCAGTTAGAATTTGTCCTGTATAAGGTCGACGCGCACGAATTGGTGCTCTATCTTGTCTAAGACGATTACGTATCGTCTGAGCCGAGACCCTGAGCCGCCGTGCAGTTACCGTTGCTGGGGTAAAGCGATTTGGTAAATGCGTTAACGTAATGAACCGGTCGTCTCTACGTGACGTCGCTCGGGGCCTACCTGATCTCGGCCTATCCGTAACTGACCCAGTAGTTGCATACCGAGTTGTCAGGTTGTGAATTGTTTGCCTAGAGCACCCAAAATGAAGAGCAACGTCATTTACAGACGTGCCGGCTCTAAGCATACCGACAGCCTGATTTCTGTCATTTTCAGATAGCCGTGGCATTTCCGTTTTCAGTCAAAATTGTAAACAATTTTGTGTTTTCGTGTCGGTGATAAAGAGTACGTGTGACTGTGTAAGAAAAAGCAATTGAAATGAACCCAGGATAGGTCAACACGAGGTAAGTGGTCAAAAGCGGAAGTGAAAAGCGTGCTAGCCCGTGCACGGTACAATTGCACAAAATCTTGTGTCGGTGTACTCTCTATACTCAGGCCAATAAGTAAATATCGATAACGTTCACATAAAGTCACCGTTAACCCTCTAAAACAGGTCCTAAAGTATGTAAAGTTTCTTTTTTTGTTAAGTAAACATTGCAAAGTTTCAGTTTCAATCATGTATATCTATACTGAAAGGAAAAAGAAATGCAGGGTGCGTATTTCCGCTATATATTGTATGTTTAATATGCTACTGCTAATCGAATGGTACAGGGCGACATTAGGCCTGTCCTTTTAGAAAGAAGGTTTAAACAGCACTGAACACACCAATGGTTACCCCTTTAAAGTTTCATTATCATCAGAATGCGCATTTGGCTCAAGCAGGTGAGCAAACTTAGGATTTAAATGTTGCAATCACTTAACATTAAGTACAGTACTGAACTGGCTCAATTTTTCAAAGAGGAACTTCAGCATTTATGAATTTCTTGTTACAACGTGTACTGTGATTAAAACGTCTACAACATCACAGTTGTGTCCTTTCTCGTTTGTGGACCTTAAGAAGGCTTTCGACAGTATATATAGAAATGGCCTTTGGCTAAAACTTTTTAAGCTAGGAATTAAAGGTAAATTGTTAAGAACTATACGCGACATGTATGACAAAGTGAAATCTTGTGTACGACATTGTAATAATTTTTCTGAGTTTTTCGAATGTGCAATAGGTCTCAAGCAAGGGGAAGTAATCTCTCCAATAATGTTTTCGCTGTTTGTAGAAGACATGGAATTGTTCTTACAAGACAGTAATAAATCTGGACTTACAATAGACGATATAACTTTAATTCTTTTACTTTTCGCAGATGATATGGTTTTGTTTGGAAAATCACCGTCTGAGTTTAAATTTTTTGAAAGAATATTGCGACAAATGGGATTAGAGGTTAACGTGGAAAAGACAAAAGTTATGGTTTGTAGAAAAAGGGGTAATCTTTTAGTTAATGAGACATGGGTTTATAATGGAAATAATTTAGAAGTTGTTAACGATTTTAACTACCTCGAAACTGTTTTTAATTATACGGGTTCATACAATTTAAATCAAGAGACCTTAGCAGGTAAAGGATTAAACGCTTTGAATATATTAAGTGCACATGTAAAAAAATACAATTTTAAACCAAAAACGTTTTGCCAATTATTTGATGCGTTCGTTGGTTCTATATTAAGCTATGGAGCAGAAATTTGGGGTCAAAGGAGATCGAAAGGATGGATGGATGGTGTTTTACGGCACGTCGACACATAAATAGGTCATATTGTGCGCAGAAACTGACGAAAGATGAAGAAATGAAGGATTATTAAAAATTAATGTAAATATATCAAGATAAAACTATTAAAAGATAAGGGATGATATGGTAGTAATATAAACTATATATGTAAATCAACAAATGCCCGAAAACGGGTATATAAAAAAGTAAATATATACAAGAACATATTATAATGATTTATATAGTCTGACTTCCTTCAGGAAATCTAAAACTAGACTGAAATCTATAGTATTAAATAACTCGGTCATAGTATTAACATTGTAGTACCTTTGACGCATAGGATCAAAGTCTACACATTCCAGCAATATGTGTTTGACCGTTAACGGTGCAAAGCAGGGTATACATTCTGGTAATTGCTCACCTTGTAATAAATATGAATGAGTATAACGTATATGCCCTATCCTGCACCGGGCTAGGACAACTTCCTCTCGACGAATGGGTCTACTAGAAGAGCGCCATTCTCCGAGTAACGGTTTAATTGAATGCAGTTTATTGTTAACTGACAAATCCCAAGCGGCTTGCCAAGAGTTACGAATATATGTGTTAATACAGCTTTTAAAATCAGTATAAGGTAATTTGGTATTAGATATATGTAAACCTAATGCTGCCTTAGCAGCACTATCAGCTCTATCATTACCACGTATTCCTACATGGCTTGGAAGCCAGCAGAAAATAATAACATTATCAATTATAAGAGAATTATACTTTTCTAAAAGTTGAAGCACAACTGGGTTATCATGCTTCATATTACCCAGTGCTTGAAGAGATGAAAGGGAATCAGAAAAGATTACAAAATGGTCATCATCAGATTCCTGAATATAATTTAGGGCAAGTTCAATTGCCTTAAGTTCAGCTGAAAAGATAGAGGCCTTGTCAGGCAGGCGGCTCTTTATGCTGTGTTTGTGAACAACAGCTGCTGCAGCTACCTTATCTCTATCTTTAGAGCCATCTGTGTATATATATTGAAAGATACTGTATTTCGATTTAATTTCATTAAATTTGCTTTGAAAGACAGTGGGGTCTGTACTGGATTTGTTACTATTACAAAGATCAAAAATAGTTGTTGGTGTTTCCAAAGTCCACGGTGGAATTTGTGGTACTTTGTACTTGGCAAACGAATTTAGGTCGATTTCAGTGTCTCTTAATTTTGGTTTAATACGTAGACCAAATGGTCGAATGGCCTTCGGTTTTCGATCAAAAAGAGGCTCAAAACTAGGATTAAAAACATTATCGAAACTTGGGTTTGAAGGGTTAGATTTTAATATAACGGCATATTGAAGGGATAATTTGTCCCGTCTATGAGACAGTGATGGTTCATTAGGTTCAACATATAGTCTTTCGGCTGGTGATGTACGAAAGGCACCTAAGGCGAGTCGTAATCCTTGATTCTGTATAGGATCGAGCATCTGTAAGTATGACTTACGAGTCGGTCCATATACTATTGAGCCGTAGTCCAGCTTGGAGCTGATAAGAGATCTATAAAGTTGCAAAAGGACTTTACGATCCGCTCCCCAGTTAATGTTTGCAACAACTTTAAGTAAATTAAGAGCCTTAAGGCACTTGGCCTTGAAGTATTTAAGATGTGGTATAAACGTTAATTTACGGTCGAAAACAAGACCAAGGAATTTTGTCTCATCCACTACTGGTATTGGTGACCAAACTAGTGTTAGATGAGGGTCTTCATGATGTTTACGTAGTTGACAAAAGTGCATACAATTAGTTTTAGATTTAGAAAATTTAAAACCATTTTCATCCGACCAGTTCTGAAGTTCATTCAGACATTGTTGCAGTTGTCTCTCAATAGTGTTCATGTTTTTTGCACGATAACATATAACAAAGTCGTCAACATGTAGAGAGCAATCCACACCAGGATTGATACATTTAACTATACTGTTAATGTTTATACTAAAAAGGGTGACAGAGAGTATGCTGCCCTGTGGCACACCCATCTCCTGTTCATGGATGTCAGAGAGTGTTGAACCCATTCGGACACGAAACTGTCTGTCCTCTAAGAAATTCTCTATACAAATTGCTTATCGACCTCTAAGACCAAGGTCATGAAGATCATTCATGATACCGTACTTCCATGCAGTATCATAAGCTTTCTCCAAGTCAAAAAATACAGCGACTAGATGTTCTTTCTTTAAGAAAGCTTCTCTAATAAATGATTCAAATCGAATGAAATTGTCTGTTGTGCCTCGTTGGCGCCGGAATCCACTTTGATACTTTGTTATCAGTTTGTTGGATTCCAGGTACCAAACGAGTCTCTCATTAATCATTCGTTCCATGGTTTTACATATACAACTCGTTAAAGCAATAGGGCGATACTTTAATGGGTCCGTATGATCCTTTCCAGGTTTGGGGACTGGAATAACGATTGCTTCCCGCCAAGAATCGGGGAAGTTTCCGGTCACCCAAACCTTATTAAATATATCAAGAAGTGTAGAGAGACAAGTTTCAGGTAAATGTGTTAATAATTGATAATGGATATCATCAGGACCAGCTGATGTATCATGAGCCTTTTTAAGAGATTCTCGAAGTTCTTTGAGAGTGAACAGTTTATTGTATTCTCCAAATTGTTAGACTTGAAATTCAGCTTCTTCTGTTCTTTTATTTTTTAAAAAATTTGGTTGACAATTTTCAGAAAAAGAGTTTTTAGAAAAAGTTTCTGCCAAAGTGTTCGTAATATCTTTGACAGAAGTAATAGCCTCATTATCAGTTTTAAGATGATTTACACAACTAGAATTACCTTTACCGTTTATTTTCCGGACCATGTCCCAGTCTTCTTAAGAGATGAACGAGAGTTCAGCCTAGAGACATAAGATCTCCAGGATTTCCTCTTGCTATCCTTAATAGTACGACGGGCTTTCGCGCGAAAAACTCTAAAAGTATTTAATTATTTTGAGTTGGCCGCACGTTAAAAGCATTCAATGCAGCTTTACGATCGCTGACTGCCTTTTTGCAGTCATCATCGTACCATGGTTTATGTGGGCGTTTTGGATTTGCCGAGGTTTTTGGAATAGTTTGATCAGCTATATCATGAAGGGTTTTGGTAAAAAGAGCAGTTGCGTCTTCGACATCCTCGAAAACGGAAGGCTTTAACTGTTCCTCACAAAGAGATTGAAACGTATCCCAATCAGCTTTGCGAAGTTTCCATCGTTGCGTTCTTTCGAGAAGTGAAGGGCCGATATTTTCAAGAAATAAGGGGAAGTGGTCACTTCCACATAGGTCGTCACCAACACTCCACGAAAAATCCATCAAGAGCGTTGGATCGCATATTGTTAAATCAATGGAAGAATGAGAGCCTGTAGCTGGATGTAAATAAGTATGTGTTTTGTTATCATTAAAATGACACAAATTGTTTTTGGCTAAGAAATCCTCAACTTTCTTGCCTTTATCGTTGATATCCTTACAACCCCAAATGTAGTTCCAAATGTAGTTGTGTGCATTAAAATCACCGAAGAGTATAAAAGGTGATGGTAATTGTGCAACTAGGTGATTTAGATCTTTAAGGTCTAGTGAAGAACTGGGTGGTAAATATAAGGAGCATATTGTTATAACTCGGTGCATCGTATCACTGACCGCAACAGCTTGCAGACCAGTTTTCAACGCAATAGTTCTGTGAGGAATGTTTCGATTCACAAGAATAGCACACTCAACAAGAAGTTTGCCATTATTGAGTTTTTGACACTCCTTGGCTCACCGGCGATGCCAAGTAAAGCCTTGGACATGGCAAAAGGAGAGATTTTAGTAATCCTCTAGAGAGATAATGTTAAGAAAACGAGGCCAATTTAAATGAATACGTGAAGAGTATACTCATATAAAACTAACATATAAAACTAACGCATCAGACCCCCCATACCACCCAGCAGACATAACGCCTAAACTAAAAAGTCGAAGAGCCGCACTTATGTTCCGCTTAAAAGTGGCTTGAGTATAGCCATATAGCGTTCAGAAGTACATGATTAGCCCTAGCGCCACCGCCATAAATGATCCTTTCTACATTATGTTTAAAGAGGACGAAATAAAAGGGGAGCAAGATATCAAACGAGAGGGATTGAGAGAGACTTGAATTAAACAAGAAGCTAGGATCCCGTATAGCTGGCGTGACACACCGATTGATCAGATCGGGCTAATTATTAATGTAAAAATAATAAAGTATTGGAGTAAGGTGGTCGATTCAAAAAACATTTTAATATCAACTTTTTATAAAGATGCTGTGAGAGATTGTGAAAGAGGAATGAAGAATTGGGCCAGCAATGTTAAAACCATTATAACTGACTGTGGCTATAATTATGTTTGGAATGACCCAACTTGTATTGATATGAAATATTTTCATTTGTTGATTAAACAAAATTTAATAGATTGTTTTGTTCAAAAATGGAACACTGATGTTGAAAATAATCGAGTTTTATGTTTGTATAGACATTTTAAAACCTCATTCTCAAATGAAATGTATCTAGATATATTGCCGTTGAAATTAAGAACTGCCATGTCGAGGATAAGATTATCCTCCCACAGACTTAGAATTGAAACTGGCAGATATTCACAAAATAGAACTGATAGAAATCAGAGATATTGTACATTGTGTAATAGTACAGACTTAGAAGATGAATATCATTTTATTTTAATTTGTCCTTTGTACGAACAAGTACGTAAACTGTATGTTAAACAATATTATTATAGACATCCAAGTGTTTTTAAATTTATTCAGCTGATGCAATCTTCAAGCCAGCAAGAGCTTTTTAGATTATCTAGGTTTGTTAGGGAAGCATTTATTATTCGCAATACTGCAATGTATAATGAGTAAAAAATGTATGTTCATCCTCATTGGACATGACATGTAAACTATTAAAACTTAAAAGTTTACATCAAACTATGTAATAGGAATAGTTAAATCATTATAACAGGGTAAATACGTGATCCAGAGTGAATGTGTGAGACATTTCGGGCGTCAAGAGTGAATGGGTGAGTTGTATGAGTGTATAGTATGTATGATTGTGTGTTTGTACTTTTTCATTGTTTAATGTAAAAATTGCATTGACCTGTCACATATTAACAAATGTAATATGTATGTATATGACGAGAAACATTTGTTTAAGTCATAAATAAAGAATATGGTCTGTTCTGTTCTGTTCTAACTGCACTTTTTTTTTTACAAAACATCTTTGGATTTCCATGGAATATATATGGAATTAAGTGTGCAGTATATGCAATATATAGCGGAAATACGCACCCTGCGTTTCTTTTTCCTTTCAGTATAGATAATATAAATGTTTTCAAAATGTGTCAAGCACTAACTTAATTACGGGTGTCATCTCATAGACTGCAAATTGAAGCGGTAGGTGGGTTAAACCAAATAGAATTCCTGTAAACGATAGAATATGTGTATTTTGTAATAAACTTGAAGATGAATTCCATTTTGTGTAGGAATGCCAAACATACATAATGTTAAGCAAGCAATATATTCCTAAATAGTTTTATAAGAGACCAAATATGATCAAGTTTCTGAAATTACTAAACTCACAAAATAAGATATATATTTGCAAACTGTGTACCTTTGTTTTAAAATCATTTAAGTTACGAAACGAACCACTATACAGAAATTAGCTATTTCTAAATATAATGTATGTAATATATGTGTTAAGGAAATTGTGATGAATTGTAATTTATTAATGCAAGGAAGTGTTATGTAAACGCCTTCTCATTGTATCAGCTCAGTTAAGATAAACTACATATTTGGACATGTATTGTTTGTAATAACTACACTGTTGCCATGCTTTGTAATTGTATTTTGTATCCTCATGGGCTTTTAAGCCTATTGGAAATTGGAAATAAAGATCAAGCTGCAATAGTCGTAACTCTGCATGGAGTATGGAGTTATCGTTTGCTAATATATTTCCAGTCGTTTTTATTTGTTAACTTGAATTGCCTTTCTAACCATGGAGTTAAACATTCATAGCTTAAACATAAACGGTTTTAGATCACGGAAAAAACAAGACTTTATAAGGTCGTATATAAAACAGTATTCGATTCATATACTTTGCATTCAGGAGACATTTATTGATAACTATTTTCTATCTCAGAAAATTGAATCGTTTCTTGATTTACAAAAACAGTGCTTTTGGAGTTATTGGTCTTCAAACTCCAGGGGTACTGTTATCATGGTATGTAATAAGAATATAAAAGTTAATAGTTTTCATGCGGACTTTGATGGCCGACTTACATATGTAGATTTTGCGATAAATGAGTTGATCAATTATAGAATTGTAAATATTTATACTCCCACTGACCCGCAGGAGAGGCATTCTTTTCTTAATGATATAGTTCCACATTTAGTTACTGCTAAAAATTTAATCTTAAACGGGGATTTTAATTTTGTTATGAACACTCGATTAGATAAAATTGGTGGAAATTTAAATAGAGGTATTGAAGGCTCTAAAATATTTAATAACATAATAGATAAGCATAAATTAGTTGATGCTTTTAGATATTTATATCCTACCAAAAAGGCCGTAACATGGTCTAGAAGAAATAGTTCAGATACAAATAGATATTCCTATATAGGCTGTAGATTGGATAGATTTTATATTCCAAATACACTAAAAGATGCTCTAGTTAGTTCTGAGATCTTACCATGTTATATTCTGATCATGATTTTGTTACCTTAAAACTTAATGTTAATAAAGGTGTGTCTTTTGGAAACTCTTATTGGAAGTTTAATGATACATTACTTGAAGATACAGATTTTCTAATTACTTTTGAATATTACTGGGATATTATTAGCAGGACAGATACTATAACCTTAGAGTGGTGGGATGAAATGAAAATAAAAATTAAAGAATTTTGTATCGATTATAGTAAAGATAAAAACAAAGAATTACATGGGGAATACAAAAAACTTAAAAAAGATTATCAAAATTTAAACATAGTTCAAGAAAATACGTTATATTTAAAAGAACAAATTAAGTCAAGAATAAAGGTTATTGAAAACAAATTACAAGCTGGGTCAATCATTAGAAGTAAAGCAAATATCTTAACATCAAAAGAAAATCCTACAAGTTATTTCTTTCACAGAGAAAAAACTAAGAGTTTAAATAAAACCATAACGAATATTAAACATAATGATGTGAATTTTCAGGATTCAAAACATATTTTAAATTGTTTTAGAGATTTCTATAAGCAACTATATGCAGAAGAAGCTGTTGATAAAACACTTAATGATACTTTTCTTTCAAATTTACCACAGATTAGTGGAATAGATAATATTTTATTAAAACGTAGTATTTCAAAAGATGAAATTTTGCAAAGCCTTAAGGAAATGCTACCAAATAAATCACCAGGAAGTGATGGTTTAACAAGATGTTTTTACTTGATTTTTTTTCATATTTTTGGTGATATCTTAGAATCAATTTTTCAACTTGTTTATGACTTTGGAGAAATGTCAGAGTCGCAAAAGTTATCATATATTACCTTAATGTGCAAAGATACATCAAATGCATCTGACATGAAATTTTATAGGCCAATTTCTTTATTGAATATAGATAGGAAGGTACTCTCCAAAGTTATATGTAAACGTTTAGGTAGTGTTCTGCCTAAAATTATTGGTATCAGTCAAACTTGTTCTGTTAAAGGGAGAACTATTTTTGATAATTCTCATCTACTTCGTAACATCTTCGATTATATTGAACAAAAACACTTATAGCTGTTTTTATTTCCATGGACCAAGAAAAGGCCTTCGATAAGCTTTCTTGGTCATATTTATATGACACCTTAAAAGCTTTTGGTTTTGATGATGAGTTTATTCTTTGGATAAAAGTTTTATATAATAATGTCAAGTCGTCTGTGAAAGTCAATAATCATATTTCTGATACTTTCGATATACAAAGAGGCGTGAGACAAGGGTGTTCCTTGTCTCCCCTGTTGTACGTAATATGTTTCGAACCTTTCGCTAAAAAGGTTCAGGATGACCCCTTTATTAAAGGCGTAAAGCTACCTGGATCTGATTTTGAAGTAAAAATGTCTATGTACGCGGATGATAACACTGGTATTTTGACTTCTGAAATATCAATAAAGAAATATTTTGATTATATATACTTGTTTCAGAAGATATCTGGATCCCGAATAAATTATAGGAAGTCCAATGGAATGTATTTTGGTAAATGGAAGAATCGCTCTGATCATCCTTTTGGAATTTCATGGATTAATAGCACTAAACTTTTAGGCTATTATTATGGTTACAATGTTGATCCAGAGCAAGTTTGGTCAAAATTATTTTCGAAATTTAATAATACACTTAATCTTTGGAAGTCTAGGAAACTGTCTTTTAAAGGCAAGTCTACTGTTCTAAATTCTGTAGCATTATGTAAAGTTTTATATTACACTGCGGCTTCCAATATGCCCAGTCACTATATTAATATGTTTCAAAGAGCAGCATTTAGATACATTTGGGGGTCCACTTTAGAGCCCGTAAATAGAAAAACGTTATACTTACCTTTTAAGGAAGGCGGCCTTAATGTACCAAATTTTGATATTAAATGTCAGGCACTTTATTTATCCCATTTACAGAAACTTATTACCAGTCACAATGCAAGTTGGACATATTTAGCAAAATATTGGATTGGATTTAATTTGAGAAAGCACAATGCTTCGTTTGCCAGTAATTTAATTCCACATAGTGAATTTATTCCACCCTTTTATGAAAAGTGTTTAACTGTTTATAATAAACTAATGAAACATTATCCAGACTTTTCTTTCATAAAGGCTAGAACTAAAGATTTTTATAACGCATTGTCAAATATTGAACACACCACGATAAAGGTTGTTGGGAATTTCCCAACCATTGATTTCAGACAAGTTTTTAAGAATATATACTCACCTTGTGTTGATCCAGATGTAAGAAATACTTCCTGGAGAATATGCCATGATGTCATATATGTAAACTATTACTTATCTTATCGAAGAAATCTTGATGTTAATAAATCCTGTACCTTTTGTGAATCAATAGAAACTGTAAGCCATTTGTTTATAGAATGTAAAATGGTTCAACCGTTAAACAAGGTTGTTCTGAAATTGCTGAAGAGTATCAGTAAGAGTAATTTCATACTAAGTGAAAGAGTTTTCCGCTTTTTATATTTACCAAAACTAGATAAAGATATTCACGATGTTGCTTTGATTCTTTTAACAGAATCTAGACATATTATATGGACATGTAGAAATTTGACTAAACATGAAAATAAATCCTTTACGCAATATTCTTTAGTTCATAAATTTTTAAATAAAATTAAGTACAGAATGTATGCTGATTTTTCGCGAATGGATTCTATTGATTTTGGACATTTTTGGTGCGATATTGGTTTTGGCACCTTGGATTTCACAAACAATCAATTCACATTTGACCCTTGTCTAGATATTAATACGTACTTTTCTCCAGGTTCTATTGGTTCGTAATCGTTATACATACTATGATTGTGTTTATTTACCCTGTCATTATTTGTCGTACTCATCTATCGAACTCATTTTCATCAACTAATGTAATCCAGTCTTGGAACCATTGCCTCATTAAATCACTCATATGCCTCAAGTAGTTATGTATCACCCATATCATGCATATGTAAATGTAATCCAGTATTGGAACCATTATCACTCATATAGTTAAGTTATCATCCGAAATTTGGTTTAACCCGATATTAAAGTATTTTTCTCGTTTCAGAAATGTTTTTGTTGCTCAAGCACTGTGGTGGAGGATGAAGTGAATTTAACCATGTTTATGTTGAGAACTTGTTTTCAAAGAAATTTGTTTGAATTTATTTTGTCACCTACATGCGTTTTTTCTTTGCCTTTTACAACACGTGTATCTTGCACGCTGGTGCCTTCCTCCGGGAGGTCAGGTGGTTACCGACCTTACCTCGCGGGGAAACGCACAGGGGTGTTAAGTAACCAGTGATATTTTTTATTAAATTAAACGTCGTAGGCATATGGCACAAGCCTTTCATAAAATATATAGTTCTCAACGTTTTACTAACATATATTGTAAACGGCACTCGTTTAGGATTTTCAATTGCATTTGTTAAGGTTCAAGTGTTACTCTTATTATAATTATAATTTACGCTCACTTATTTTTTTATGAACAGTGAAATTAATGTGATTTATTCCGGATATGAACAGTGATAGTGTTTTTGAAAGTGAGCTTTTTCTAGTTACAACATAATTTCAGTAAGTTTCATTCAATATCTTGTGTTTACGAGTGCCGGCCAGGTGACTGTTTACATCACCTGGGTTTTAATCGTAAATAATAAAGATTTATGAAAAACAAAAAAAAAGTATCTGTTCTTATCAGCTTAATATCTGATACGTCCCCCATTGGGGGACTTCGATATTAAACTGATTTTTGAACCTAGGAGAAATGTCAGGGGCTTGCTCCGCTCTCTCCACGGGTTGGCCCGGTATTGCAGTACCTCCGGGATCGGCCCACTCCCCTTCCAGGGGAAAAAAATCAAAACAAATAAGAAGAAATTTAAACACCTACGATAATCATTTAAAGATGCACCGATGTTTACAGCGAATGCCACGATGCTGAATGTTGCTGCTGCTGCTGCTGCTACTGCTGCTGCTACTGCTGCTGATGAGGATGAAATACATATATCAAACGAAGCATAGCCATATAGTTAATTACAGAGAAACGAACGATATTATAGCAGTGACACAACACCAGCGGTATTAACAACAGTTCATATATTGTTACGATCATTATCATCATCAGAAGTAGTAGCAGCAGCAGTAGTAGTAGGAGAAGCAGCAGCAGCAGCAGCAGCAGCAGCAGCAGCAGCAGCAGCAGCAGCAGCGACTGAACATGTCATGTTTAAAAGACAGTAGTAGAAATATTTGTAAATAGACTGATCGGTCGTTTTTATTTTTAATAATTGACTATTTCTTTGTTCATTTTCATCAGTTTTCGCGCACAGTATGACCAATTTGTGTCGACGTGCCGTAAAACACCATCATTCTATATAAAGCGTAGCCTCTAAACAGTTCTTATTCAACGACTCAACAACAACAACAGTTAACAACAACAACAACAACAACAACAACAACAACAACAACAGGACCAAACAATAACAAGACGATGCGAAGCAGAACACAGTAAACGCAAATGATCGACTATCAAACGTTTTCCGTACGTTTCAGAGATGTGAGAATTGCTCATTTAGGCCAAAAAAGTACATTTTGCAACTGCTGGCTTGCAGTTTGCGCGAAATTCGATGAGCGAGATTACTTTCTCACCTATTCAATGCCAGTTACAGCAAGTGAATATCGTTTTCTTGAAGTTCTGTATGACTGAGGCTAACCAATGCTGGCTTTACTGCTAACCATCGCGTTGTGGTAGAGCTGCCATTGAAGTAGTTGCTCGATGTTTTCCGCGGCATCGCTTCTCGGCCTTTTGGCTAAGATCAAAGTGTAGTATCTGTCTGCATTTATCGATATTTTCTATCTTCCTTGTAAAGATAGTTCTTTGCTTATACTTACGTTTTTGTTCAAGTTTATTTGCAGTATGTCAGCCGTTGTTTTGAAGGGAGCCATCCCGCCTGCATTCTTCGATCATGACAGTATGGAACAAACCATCAAGTTGTCCACAAGAGGGTATACGTCGCAAGTTGAAGTGTTACAGATGTTACTGAAATACGAGATTCCGTCGGCAAACGTCTCGGGCCTGTTCAAGGGACAACCAATGGACCCAGCGCTCTACGTTACTTTCAAGGATGCCGGAGATGTAGACAAGCTAAGGTCTGTTGAAAACCTTTCATATCGAAATAAACAATTTAATTTGACACCGATGGGAAAACAAATTTTGTCAATTAGAATTCATTGGTTGCCCCTGTACTTTAGCGACAATCTGATAAAAAGTGTTTTGTGCGATTATGGCAATATTCTAAGTGTAGAACGTACGAAGTCCTCGCATGGCAATGCTGTGATTGAGAATGGCATGATGGTGGTTAGAATAGAGGTCGACGAAAGTAAGCGCCTGTCAATACCTCACATAGTCCGATTCCAGTGCGGCACGTCTATGTTGCTGACAATCACAGGCCGACCTCCTTTGTGTTTGAGGTGCTCCAAGGTAGGCCACATCAGAAGAGATTGCCACGAATTACTTTCCTATGCTAATGTATCAAGAGGAAATTTCAGGTCTCAGCCACAGACACGGACAGAAAATGAAAATGGTGAAGCACACCAGGAGACAGAAGGGGATATTGGGGATACGGTAGGAGATGCTGCGGAGTTAGATCAGCCAACAGATACTGTAGAGCAACAAGAGCAACCGGAGAGCCAAGAGACACCTGAGTTTCTTGAGACACCTGTGGACCCAGATACACCGGCCCTGGAGGCAGAGAGGATGGACAGCGGCGATAAAGGGGAGAAGAGACGAACAGACGATGATGAGGAGGAAGGTAATGAAGATTCCTTTAGGAAATATATTCCTAAGAATAAGTTTAAAAGGCAGTCTAACCATAGACCGGGCAGCCCAGCTTCAACCTCCAACCCCTACGACTTCTTATCCGAGTCGGCGGGGAAGGATAGTTTGTCTGGGCTGCGCGAGACATGGGAGGATATGAGTACAAAGTTTTAAATTTACTCAATATCTGTTGTTGACCCTGACCGTTTTTACCGATTTTGAATTTTGACCACTGATTTAAATACCACACACAATGATGATTAAACGACCGCTCACGTATAAATGGACCCTGAGATTGAATACCGATATGATTTATAAGGCAATATTTTGTTCAATTGCCTGGTTTACAGCATGTTTTATTATACTATTGTTTTCATTCTGTATCTCCCAAACCTGGATACATATACACCCCTATAACCTTTTCATAAACATATACACGATGTGTACACGTTCTATTGTTCATTGTCTTTTACACGGTAGTGGACACAATACCCAGTACACATTTCATGTACATTCAAATCACGTCGTCTGTTTTAGTTATAATCGTATGGCTTTATCGATAAATGATTTACCTGTCTATTTTAGTCGTATAAAAAAATTAATGTTTTCTTTATCGAGAAATAAACTTGTCGCGAATAATGATAGCGGACCTATTGAAAATCACCCATGCGCGAGCCACTTTGACGGTCGGGCTAATTTTGTATTCTATCAGTTTATATCAAGCTGCAATAGCCGTAACTCTGTATGGAGTTATCGTTTAATAATATATTTCCATTTGTTTTTTAATATTTGTTATCTTGAATTGCCTTTCTAGCCATGGAGTTAAACATTCATAGCTTAAACATAAACGGTTTTAGATCGTGGAAAAAGCAAGACTTTATAAGGTCGTATATAAAACAATATTCCATTGATTACTTTGCATTCAGGAGACATTTATTGATAACTATTTTCTATCTCAGAAAATTGAATCGTTTCTTGATTTACCAAAACAGTGCTTTTGGAGTTATGGGTCTTCAAACTCCAGAGGTACTGTTATCATGGTATGTAATAAGAATATAAAAGTTAATAGTTTTCATGCGGACTTTGATGGCCGACTTACATATGTAGATTTTGCGATAAATGAGTTGATCAATTATAGAATTGTAAATATTTATACTCCCACTGACCCGCAGGAGAGGAATTCCTTTCTTAATGATATAGTTCCACATTTAGTTACTGCAAAGAATTTAATCTTAAATGGGGATTTTAATTTTGTTATGAACACTCGGTTAGATAAAATTGGGGGAAATTTAAATAGAGGTATTGAAGGCTCTAAAATATTTAATAACATAATAGATAAGCATAAATTAGTTGATGCTTTTAGATATTTATATCCTACCAAAAAGGCCGTAACATGGTCTAGAAAAAATAGTTCAGATACAAATAGATATTCCTATATAGGCTGTAGATTGGATAGATTTTATATTCCAAATACACTAAAAGATGCTTTAGTTAATTCTGAGATCTTACCATGTACATATTCTGATCATGATTTTGTTACCTTAAAACTTAAAGTTAATAAAGGTGTGTCTTTTGGAAAGTCTTATTGGAAGTTTAATGATACATTACTTGAAGATAAAGATTTTCTAAATACTTTTGAATATTACTGGGATATTATTAGCAGGACAGATACTATAACCTTAGAGTGGTGGGATGAAATGAAAGTAAAAATTAAAGAATTTTGTATTGATTACAGTAAAGATAAAAACAAAGAATTACATGGGGAATACAAAAAACTTAAAAAAGATTATCAAAATTTGAACTTAGTTCAAGAAAATACGTTATATTTAAAAGAACAAATCAAGTCAAGAATAAAGGTTATTGAAAACAAATTACAAGCTGGGTCAATCATTAGAAGCAAAGCAAATATTTTAACATCAAAAGAAAATCCTACAAGTTATTTCTTTCACAGAGAAAAAACTAAGAGTTTAGATAAAACCATAACGAATATTAAACATAATGATGTGAATTTTCAGGATTCAAAAAATATTTTAAATTGTTTTAGAGATTTCTATAAGCAATTATATGCAGAAGAAGCTGTTGATAAAACACTTAATGATACATTTCTTTCAAATTTACCACAGATTAGTGGAATAGATATATTTTATTAAAACGTAGTATTTCAAAAGATGAAATTTTGCAAAGCCTTAAGGAAATGCTACCAAATAAATCACCAGGAAGTGATGGTTTAACAAGATGTTTTTACTTGAATTTTTTTCATATTTTTGGTAATATCTTAGAATCAATTTTTCAACTTGTTTATGACTTTGGAGAAATGTCAGAGTCGCAAAAGTTATCATATATTACCTTAATGTGCAAAGATACATCAAATGCATCTGACATGAAATTTTATAGGCCAATTTCTTTATTGAATATAGATAGGAAGGTACTCTCCAAAGTTATATGTAAACGTTTAGGTAGTGTTCTACCTAAAATTATTGGTATCAGTCAAAATTGTTCTGTTAAAGGGAGAACTATTTTTGATAATTCTCATCTACTTCGTAACATCTTTGATTATATTGAACAAAAAGACTTTGCTGTTTTTATTTCCATGGACCAAGAAAAGGCCTTCGATAAGCTTTCTTGGTCATATTTATATGACACCTTAAAAGCTTTTGGTTTTGATGATGAGTTTATTCTTTGGATAAAAGTTTTATATAATAATGTCAAGTCGTCTGTGATAGTCAATAATCATATTTCTGATACTTTCGATATACAAAGAGGCGTGAGACAAGGGTGTTCCTTGTCTCCCCTGTTGTACGTAATATGTTTCGAACCTTTCGCTAAAAAAGTTCAGGATGACCCTTTTATTAAAGGCGTAAAGCTACCTGGATCTGATTTTGAAGTAAAAATGTCTATGTACGCGGATGATAACACTGGTATTTTGACTTCTGAAATATCAATAAAGAAATATTTTGATTATATATACTTGTTTCAGAAGATATCTGGATCCCGAATAAATTATAGGAAGTCCAATGGAATGTATTTAGGTAAATGGAAGAATCGCTCTGATCATCCTTTTGGAATTTCATGGATTAATAGCACTAAACTTTTAGGCTATTATTATGGTTACAATGTTGATCCAGATCAAGTTTGGTCAAAATTATTTTCGAAATTTAATAATACACTTAATCTTTGGAAGTCTAGAAAACTGTCGTTTAAAGGCAAGTCTACTGTTCTAAATTCTGTAGCATTATGTAAAGTTTTATATTACACTGCGGCTTCCAATATGCCCAGTCACTATATTAATATGTTTCAAAGAGCAGCATTTAGATACATTTGGGGGTCCACTTTAGAGCCCGTAAATAGAAAAACGTTATACTTACCTTTTAAGGAAGGCGGCCTTAATGTACCAAATTTTGATATTAAGTGTCAGGCACTTTATTTATCCCATTTACAAAAACTTATTACCAGTCACAATGCAAGTTGGACATATTTAGCAAAATATTGGATTGGATTTAATTTGAGAAAGCACAATGCTTCGTTTGCCAGTAATTTAATTCCACATAGTGAATTTATTCCACCCTTTTATGAAAAGTGTTTAACTGTTTATAATAAACTAATGAAACATTATCCAGAATTTTCTTTCATAAAGGCTAGAACTAAAGATTTTTATAACGCATTGTCAAATATTGAACACACCACGATAAAGGTTGTTGGGAATTTCCCAACCATTGATTTCAGACAAGTTTTTAAGAATATATACTCACCTTGTGTTGATCCAGATGTAAGAAATACTTCCTGGAGAATCTGCCGTGATGTCATATATGTGAACTATTACTTATCCTATCGAAGAAATCTTGATGTTAATAAATCCTGTACCTTTTGTGAATCAATAGAAACTGTAAGCCATTTGTTTATAGAATGTGAAATGGTTCAACCATTAAACAAGGTTGTCCTGAAATTGCTGAAGAGTATAAGTAAGAGTAATTTCATACTAAGTGAAAGAGTTTTCCGCTTTTTATATTTACCAAAACTAGATAAAGATATTCACGATGTTGCTTTGATTCTTTTAACAGAATCTAGACATATTATATGGACATGTAGAAATTTGACTAAACATGAAAATAAATCCTTTACGCAATATTCTTTAGTTCATAAATTTTTAAATAAAATTAAGTACAGAATGTATGCTGATTTTTCGCGAATGGATTCTATTGATTTTGGACACTTTTGGTGCGATATTGGTTTTGGCACCTTGGATTTCACAAACAATCAATTCACATTTGACCCTTGTCTAGATATTAATATGTACTTTTCTACAGGTTCTATTGGTTCGTAATCGTTATACATACTATGATTGTGTTTATTTACCCTGTCATTATTTGTCGTACTCATCTATCGAACTCATTTTCATCAACTAATGTAATCCAGTCTTGGAACCATTGCCTCATTAAATCACTCATATGCCTCAAGTAGTTATGTATCACCCATATCATGCATATGTAAATGTAATCCAGTATTGGAACCATTATCACTCATATAGTTAAGTTATCATCCGAAATTTGGTTTAACCCGATATTAAAGTATTTTTCTCGTTTCAGATATGTTTTTGTTGCTCAAGCACTGTGGTGGAGGATGAAATGAATTTAACCATGTTTATGTTGAGAACTTGTTTTCAAAGAAATTTGTTTGAATTTATTTTGTCACCTACATGCGTTTTTCTTTGCCTTTTACAACACGTGTATCTTGCACGCTGGTGCCTTCCTCCGGGAGGTCAGGTGGTTACCGACCTTACCTCGCGGGGAAACGCACAGGGGTGTTAAGTAACCAGTGATATTTTTTATTAAATTAAACGTCGTAGGCATATGACACGAGCCTTTCATAAAATATATAGTTCTCAACGTTTTACTAACATATATTGTAAACGGCACTCGTTTAGGATTTTCAATTGCATTTGTTAAGGTTCAAGTGTTACTCTTATTATAATTATAATTTACGCTCACTTATTTTTTATATAAATAACATACGAACTCTTCTCCCCTGGACAATGAACATCACCAGTGCTATATCTTGCAACGGACATGAACAGTGAAATTAATGTGATTTATTCCGGATATGAACAGTGATAGTGTTTTTTAAAGTGAGCTTTTTCTAATTTCAATATAATTCCAGTAATTTTCGTTCAGTATCTTGTGTTTACGAGTGCCGTCCGGGTGACTGTTTACATCACCTGGGTTTTAATTGTATATAATAAAGATTTATGAAAAACAAAAAACAAAAAAAGTATCTGTTCTTATCAGCTTAATATCTGATACGTACCCC